>NW_020769734.1:55649-84129 GCF_900518735.1 Pseudonaja textilis | reverse complement strand
TCTCTGAGTGGTTTACAACATCAGCATATTGCCCCCAACAATCTGGTCCCTCATTTTATTAACCTTAGAACAGTGATGGCCAACCTTTTCAGCACTGGGTGCCCAAAGCATGCATGCAAATGCATCACCGAGATGCAATGCATGCATGTCCCCTATGCATGCATGTGTATCCCGTTCATGCATCCCCCATGCATGTGCCCTGCCGCCAAGCATGCATCCCACCCCTCGCATGGATGAGACCTGAAGACCAGCTGGCCGGCTGGAGGTACACACACATGCACAGCAGAGCTCTATATGCCACCTCTGGCACAGGTGCCATAGTTTCGCCATCACAACCTTATAGAAGGATAGAGTTAGAGTGCCAGAGTTAACCTGAAATACTGCACTCTAACCACTGTGCCAACATTATTCTGCATTCTGTATATCTTTTTGTTTGAATTTGATTGTGGAAGGCATTCCTTTGCTTTAACCACACATTATGCCACAGAGCCACACAGTTTCCTTTTTCTCTCTATCAGTTTATTTACAGAAGTAATTAAATTGCCAAACGTTGATGTTTTTTAGTTGATGTAATTGCTTGGGCAGAAGCATTACAAACTAAACAAAAAATATTAGATAAAAGCCCTCGATGCAACATAAAGCATTCCCTAGCTAAATACCACAGGATACCAAGATAATTAAAATAATCTTCTCTGTGTGTCTCATCTATCTATCTATCTGATTCTCTGATGATTACCCAGGCCATACTCCTGTCTTTCCACATTCTTACAAACTTCTCCATGCTTTTCCTTCTTGTCTTCCTTCTGATATCAATGCCAAAATCCATGGACCTCTCAGGGCAGGATGTTCCACCATTCCGCTCTGTGTGAATCAGGTGATATCTTTTCCAGCACCATGTTCTGTACCGTCTGCACTTATAAGCAACCCTTTCTCTGCTTTTCCCTCTATTCTATAATGAAGATATGGATGTGCCACTTTACAGGTGTCTTCTAGACATTTCCCCTCTTCTACCCATCTGCTCCTGTCTTGTGCTCAATCACCCACCTTCCCTAAAAATAAGCCATGATCTCAACACAAATTCACAAATTCAACACAACTCCTATTGCCCAATACAACCCAGACTCGATACTTGACCCTATGAAGGACTTTTTTGGTAAGTCTTTGTCTCTGCAACAATTCTTTGAAAATTGATTATAAAGCCTAGTTTTTTAAGCAGAGTACATCTTAGATAAAAAAATATTTGTGTTAGTATTTTGACTAATTTCCTTTTTCCACTCTGCCTCATCCCTAACTCTTTTTAAAAAAAAAAGTTTTAAATTTTTACAACAAATATACAAACAAAACATAAACACATAAAACCCTATTTCAATTATATACATACAGTGTGTCAGTTGGTTACAATCTTTTGTGCTATCCTTTTTTTTTTACCATTACTCACAAGTTATATAAATTATCACCTTATCAATCTAGCTTGTGCTTATGTAATATCAATGATTAAACATTCATTTGACTAAACTATTTTTCCATCATTTTATATGATATATTCTAAATTTCATTATGGTTTAATCTTATACATTCATCCAATAGTTAAATATTTTATATTGTATTCTATATTGGTCCATTAACTTTTATTGTAAGGTTTACTAATCTATTTTTTTACCATGTCTTTTTATCTAACCATTGATAAAATAAATCCCATATCATATAAAATTGTTTATCTTCTTGTTCTCTAATTTCAAATGTCAATTTACTCATTTCGGCACAGTCCATAATTTTCTTAATAATTTCCTCCTGCATAGGTATTTTTTCATTTTTCCAATTCGTAGCAAATACAATTCTAGCCACTGTTAAAACATTTACAATCAGATATTTCAAGTCTTTACAATATATTTCAGGTAAAATTCCCAATAAAAATATCTCTGGTTTCAAGTCTATATGTTTTTTTGTCATTTTTTCCAACCACATGTGGATTTAAGTCCAGTATTTTTTAGCATACGCACAAGTCCACCACATATGGTAATATGAGCCAGGTGTCTGATAACATTTCCAACATTTTTCGGATTTATTCTTGAACATTCTTGCTATTCTTGTCGGGGGGAAATGCCACCTGTAAAACATCTTATACAATTTTTTTTTATATGCTGTTGATATTGGCATTTTATAATTTTGAGACCACAATTTTTGCCATTTCTCTAGATCAATCCCATATCCAAAATTCTTCCCCCAAGCAATCATAGTTTCTTTAACTTGTTCTTCTTCTAATTTAATTTCTAATAAATATCCATACAATTTTTTAATCACCTTCTCATCAGGACCTGTTAAAATCTTATCTAAATCAGTCAATTTATCATAGAAACCTTCTATTTTAGAATCTTTATCACACCTTGAATGTATCTGCGCATATGAAAACCAATTCATCTTTATACCTTGTTCCTCTAGTTTTTGTATAGATTTGAGTTCACCCTTTTCATTCAATATTTCACCATATCTAACTGTTTGTTCCTTTTTGTATATTATAGGATAAGAAAATGCTTCAATAGTTGATAGCCAGACTGGAATTTTCAAATAACATTGTCTTTTCATCTTCTCCCAGTTTAACCACAAAGACTCCCGAATATAATGTCTTCTAAAATACCCCTGTGTTTTAGTTCCTTTATACCATAAAAAAGCATGCCACCCAATAACAAATCATGTCCTTCTAATACCAACAATCTACTATTTCTTAGTGTTATCCATTCCTTAACCCACATCAGATTTGTAGCTTGATAATACAACTCCCAATTAGGCAAACCAAATCCTCCTCTTATTCTAGCATCTTGCAAAAGTTTTAATTTTATTCTTGCTTTCTTACCTTGCCATATATATTTCAACACAATTTTATTTAAATCTTCAAAGTAATCTTTTCCAAGCCTAATTGGAATTGTTTGAAACAAATATAAAATTCTGGGTAATATATTCATCTTGATTGTTGAAATTCTCCCTATTAGTGACAGTTGTAAATTTCCCCATTTTGCCAGATCTAGCGCTATCTGCTGTTTAAGTTTGATATAATTATTCTCTTTTAGTGTACTACATCTTGCTGTCAAGTATATCCCCAAGTACTTGATCTTATTCGTGACCTGAATTTTCAATAGGTCTGCCAGTTCTTCCTTTTGTCTTGATAACATATTCTTTGTCAAGATCTTTGTCTTATCTTTATTCATTTTCAAACCAACCACCTTTCCATACGTCTCTATCTTTTCTATCAATTTTTGCTCCTTCTAGAGGGTCTTCTAAGATGAAAATCAGATCATCTGCAAATGCTTGCAGCTTAAATTCTTCCTTTTTGATTTTCATTCCTTTTATATTCTTTTCATCTCTAATATTTCTATTTAGCACTTCCAAAGTTAACACAAACAACAAAGGTGATAGTGGGCACCCTTGTCTTGTTCCTTTTCTTATATTGAAAGAGTCTGTCAGTTCTCCCTCTATCATTACCTTTGCCATTTGCTTATGGTATATAGCTTCTATTGCTTGAATACATTTTCTAGCAAAGCCCATCTATTTCAGCAGTAATAACATGAATCGCCAATTCACATTATCAAACGCCTTCTATGCATCTAGAAATATCAGAGCCATTTGTTTTTCAGGATGTGCCTCATAGTATTCCAAAGTGTCCAAGATTACTCTCATATTGTCTTTAAAATGTCTCTTTGGCAGAAATCCATTTTGATCAGGTTGGATAAAAATATTTAGGTATTTTTTAACTCTTTCTGCCAATATTGAAGCAAAGATTTTATAATCTGCATTTACTAGAGAAATGGGTCTATAGTTCTTGATTTGTAATGGATCAGTCTCCTCTTTTGGAACAAGTGTGATATAAGCTTCTAACCATGATTTAGGTATCCTCTTCTTTAACATAACTTCATTCATAACTTCTAGCAATGGAAGATTCAATGATTCTTGTAATGTTTTGTAAAATTCTGCCAGAAGTCCACCTGGGCCTGGTGCCTTTCCATTACTTTGCTTCTTGAGTGCTTCAGTTAACTCCATCATCGTTATATTGCTTTCTAACATTGTTTCAATCTCTTTAGGTATCTGAGGTAAATTGGCATTCTGTAAGTACTGTTTAACTCTTTCCTCATCAATATTCTCTTGCATATATAGTTTCCCATTAAAGTTTCGAATGTTTTCCTTCTTCTCTTTACTACCATAGTAAACTTGGCCTTGGTCATCTGATAACTGCAACATTTTCCTTGATTCTTTCTCCTTTCTCAATTTGTATGCTAACCATCTACCTGGTTTGTTTGCATCTTCAAAGTAGTTCTGTTTAGCACCTCTAATTTCTTTGCTAATTCTTCTTTTTCTATGTGACCCATTTTATGTTTAACTATATCCATTTTTAACTTGATGTCCTTTTTCTGTGGCATTTTCTGTAACTCTTCCAAGTCTTTTATACTCATCTTCTAAGCCTTAGAGGCTAATCTTTTCATTGTATTTCTTTTCCTTGTATAGTCTATTATCAAGCCTCTAACACATGCCTTCATTGTATCCCATACATTCTGAATTGATGTATCTTCTTTTTTGTTTTCTCTAAAGAAAAAAGCTAGTTCTTTCTCCATCCACTGTGTGAAGTCTTTTTACTTTAAAATAGTATTATTTAACGTCCATCTAGATCTTCTTTGTCCTTTCTGTTGAGGTAATTCCCTGTTAGGAGAATGAGCGCATACAGGGAGATGTATAGAGAGTAGTGTTGGAATAATACATACAGAGCACACAGATACACTGTACAGTGAATGTAGGTTTTTACTTCCAGAAAGGTTTAAGCAAAGTCCAAAATAAGCAATCCAAAGTCATTCACAAGTTAAATCAGTCAGTTTTTCAATCCAGGGATAATCCAAATATCAAAGTCCAGTGTCAAAAAACAGTTCAGTATCAGACTTACATTAAATCCAGTAATATCAGTCAATTAGAAGAAATGGAGCAATGGCAATACTTTCCAACAGAAGGAAACAGAGATAGAGTCACACTCTCTTCTGAGATTAAGACTAAACAACCCAGGTTTCTGGCTCCATCTTATGGCTGTTTGAGAAACCACACCCAATTGCATGCTCTTGCATTCCCTTAAAGATATAGTACTAAAATTTTTATCCTGGTTTATATATTTCTAACCCAAATACCTGTTAGGTGACTTATATTCCTAACATTTTCCATTTAATTGTCATTGGGTTATGATCTGCCCAAGTACTTCTTTCAATATTTATTTCTTGAATATTAGTTATTAATTCTGTTGACATACATATCATATCTATTCTGGACCATGCTAAGTGTCTATTTGAATAGAAGGTGTATTGTTTAGTTTTAGCATTTCTTTCTCTCCATGTATCTTTTAAGTTTATTTCATCTACCATTTAAAAAAAAGATTTGGGGAGAGTCTTTCTGTTTTGCTTTATTGTTTTCTGTGCTGAATAGTCCAGTTTATTGTCTACAATTCTATTAAAGTCTCCCATCATAACTATATTAGCATAGTCCAATTATTTTCATATGTAATTTTTTGTAGAATTCTTCTTGTTTGTCATTCAGGGCATAGATTGCAATAAGGAGTGTTTTCATACTATTGTCCATTATTTCCACCATTACTATTCTTCCATTATCATCCGTATAAATCAATTTCACTGGGATGGTCTCTTTAATATATAAAACCACTCCTCTTTTCTTACATTGTGTCAAGGAAGTAAATATTTTCCCTAGTTTTGGCTGTATCAACAATTGTTCATATTGTTTTTTAATATGTACTTTTTGTGGACAGATTATATCAAATTTTAATTTCTCTAATTTATGAAAGGTTTTCCTTCTTTTAATGGCTGAATTAAGTCCATTTATATTAATTGTAATCAATTTTTTCTCTTCCATGGTTATATTTTATAGTTAGGTTTGACAGCTCTTGTAGATCTTGGTTCACATTGTTCTTTGACTTCCTCGTTTCCACCTACTGCACCTTCTTCTTTTCCAATCATCATTTGGGAGTCCTCTTGGAATTTAATTAGTGAAATTTCTTTTTCTGTCTCTTCCTCCCCTCTGAAGAATTCTGTGTAAAATGATTCAGCTTTCTCAATTGAGTCAATTCTGTATCTCTGTTCTTCCCATGTGAACATTAAACCTTTTGGAATCAGCCATCTGTAATTCACCTCTTTTTTAAGTAACAATTTGGTCAGGAATCAGTACTCTCTTCTCATCTCTCTCACTCTTATGGGTATTTGTTTCAAGACCACAATCACCTTATCTTTGTATTTCAATGTTTTCTCTTTTGCCACTTGCAATATTTGCATTTTAATGGCTTTCTTTGTAAATCTAATGTGAACTTCCCTTGGTAAGCTATTTCTCATTGCATATCTTGTGAAAACTCGATAAACCTCATCTATTCCATCCATCATCTTCTCTTCAGTTATTTCCAAAGCTTCAGCCAGCATTTCTATCATTATCTGAGCTAAGTTTTGTCCTTTTTCTTCCTCTATGTTTTGGAATCTAAGATAGAATTCTGATCTATCCATCTCCCATCTCAACATGCCACTTTTATCTTGTTCAACCACCATTAATCTACTATCAATATCTCCAATCTTCTTGTCTCTTTGTTTATCTTCTTCTTCAATTTTTGGGAATCTCTCATCATACTTCAACATCATTTGTTGGATGTTCTCCACTTTTTCATTAATTTTCCCTGTTCTTTGTTCAATGTTCTCTGTTCTTTGTTCAATGTTCTCTGTTCTCTGTTCAATGTTCTCTATTCTCTATTCTCTTTTCAATATTCTCTGATCTTGCTTGAATATTTTGAATTCCTTGCATAATTATCTGCAGAGTCACTTTTTCTTATTCTTTTTCTTGCCTTAACATTGTCTGCATTGAACGTTGTCCGCCAGATGGTGGAGAGGAAGAAGTAGAAGTTGAAGAATCAGGAGCTGTTAATTTCCCAGTCATTTTAAGCAATTCAAAATCTTCAGGTTCTTCTAGACCTTAATCCAATTGTGAAATAACCAATTGTAGTTCCAAATAAAAATAGTAGAAAAAAGAAGCCAGATAGTAATGATAATTAAAAAAAGAAGGACAAAATTTCTTCAGGTTCTTGTATACCTTAACCCAATTGGTTGGTTAGATGAAGAAAAAGGCTTGAAAAAAAAGAAAAGGAAAGGAAAAATTCTTTAGGGTCTTCAACACCTTAATCCAATTGAAAGGTCTCAAATAGAAAAGAATGCATAAAAATAAACCAGAAAAGTAGATGAAAAAACAAAAATACCAGGAAAGGAGAAAAAAAGGCTATTCCCTTTTAAAAAAGGAAACATTAATACTAAAGCTTTCCCTTTAAAATAAAAAGCAAGTGTAGAGATTTGACTTCCAAAGACAAAAAAAGAAAAAGAAAAAAAAGAACAAAGATAAACTCCAAAAAAGTCAAAGATCCAAATAGCCATTGCAAAAAATAAAATAAAGCTGATGAGGAGGGATAGCACAACTTAGAAAAAATAAAAAGAGCACACTGCACTTTGTTTAATTATCCAAGGCTCTTATTATAACTCTCTTCTCCAAAAACTTATCACCTTTTTTTTTCCTAAGCTTCAACACCAAACTTCGGCTATTGATAGAAACCCAGAAGAGCACCTGCAATAATACTCTCCCATGCTCTTCCCTCTATCTTATCAAACAGGCAATGTCTTTGAAAAAAAAGTCTCAATTCTTTCTCAGCTTTGTCTGGTCAAAGGAAAAATAGAGTATTTCCAAGCCTCTAGTTGGCAGTGTTACAAAGTTTATTTAGCTTTCACTTCCCCCTCCTTTTCTGGCAGAGTATAATAAGAATTAATTAAAAAAGGAAAAAGATATTTTTTTAAAAAAGACTAAAAGGGAGTCTCTGGCTTAATATATTATAAAGGGGAAAGAAAAGAGTAAATAAAAAATGAAAAAAAACCAGTCCAGTTTCAAAATATAAGATCATCAGCAATAAGAAGAGAAAAAAAATTACTTTGACATTCCTGTTTAAAATCGCCGCTTATTCACTTCTGTCAAAAAAACTTTTACAGATTCTTCTTTCCCTTAGAGTGTCTTCTCAAATCTTAAAATAAAGAAAACTTCTCATCAAACCGGCACACTTTCTCTTTTCGTTCTCTTTCGTTTTGAAGCTGTCCCAACTTCAGCAGCTTTGCCGCTGGCAAAAAGAGCTTCTCCTGGATCTACCAGGGACTTTGAGATATTCCCTGGGATTGACAGGATGTGCTCTTTACATTCACTGTCTCTTCGGGACAGTTTAGATCCACTTGGACCATCCAGAAGCAAAGATATCGGCAGCAATCTCAGACCTCCAAGATCACATGCCATATCGTCACGACGCCAGCTCCGCCCTCCCAACCCTCTATTCTTGTGTTGATAAGAACTACAATCTGAATGACCCACTTCACCATGTGTGACTTCTCTTGATAATACATAGTATAGAAGTGATATATGTTAGGAATATAAGTCACCCAACAGGTATTTGGATTCGAAATATATAAACCAGGTTAGACATTTTAATGCTATCTCTTTAAGAAAATGTAAAACTGTAATTGGGTGTGGTTTCTCAAACGGCCATGAAATAGAGCCAGAAACCTGGGTTGTCTTAGTCTCAGAAGAGAGTGTAAGTAAGTCTCTGTTTCCTTCTGTTGGAGAATATTGCCTTTACCTGGCACATCTGTAGAATCCCAAATCTAAAAGTTTTCAGGCTTTCCACAATTTCTTACACTACAAATCCATCCCCCCTTGGTCGTCATCACATCACATGGCCCAATCACAATCCATCAAAAAGTAAGATCTTTATTTCATCCTGCGCTGTACTAAATGACCTTGAACTAACAAAATAATTTTATTTCATCTACTTACAGCTACTAAATTGAAATGACACACCCCTTCCACTTTCTCAGGCTAAGTGGCAGTGTGGAATATGGCTTCCAAAGCTGACAATAAGGGCACCAATGTGCCCACCATTCCTGTCCTAATGTCCCTTTTTATTTGTACCCATTTCATGTAATCATAATCATGTTCTAATTATATCTGTTATCTAACACAAGCTTGACAAATAAAAGGAAATAAATAACAAATAAATAAATAAAACACACTGAAGGAATTTTACCAATAAAGCCAAAATGACATCAGATGCCCACACAGAAACAATGTTGTAAACAACTGGTTTACAGGACAATCGGCAGATAGGAAGAGAAAAATCTTTGCTCGCTTTGAGGATGAATGTGGGGACCTTTGCTCTACTAGTAGGTTGCGCTTATGACACTCTGAATTGAAGTGACAGATGGACAACTTGCCATGGAAAAAAGACCCCAATATCTTCATAGTGAAAAATAATCTCTGTTACCAGTTAAGGTCACCTCCTTCAATTTTATGGAACATCTATGGAAGATTTTGTGGAATATTCTTCACGCTTGTTGCTTCCATGCTTTTCCCAGTCCAATTCTTCATCTTCTCACCTGACCTCACCCTCCTTATCTTCTTGGCCCAAAGTGGCTTCTCTATATGAAACAATTTGAGTTTTGAGCCGGGGAAGGAAAATCGGAGGGATTCTTAGCCAAAGAATGAGACCCATTCTGGTAAAAGGACAGGAAGTGAAAGGATCAGTGATGTTAAACAGCTTAATATACACAAAACACTTTTCAGTGTATGACATGGTAATAATCATAAGCTGCATTTAAGGCCCGTGCTAAAGCCCAGATTGTGTTGTAAATGAAATAGTTGTCCCGAGTCAGGATTGGATCCATCTCCTCTTCCATGAGAGCTGCCAGTTCTTCTCTCTGCCTGCACCGTCTCCAGACTTTCACCCAAAAGGCAAGGTTGGTGTAGGAATACAGGAAGGAGATCTCTGAATAGTGCCTCATAAAAGAATAAAGGTTCAAATGGCTACCATGCTTTGCAATTTGAATTTCCTTCATAGGAAAGGAAAATATGCTGTGGATGTATTTGACAGGAAAAAATTGTTTATCCAAATAAATAGTAAAGTCCCAGCAGATTGTGGGGAGCATGACTTTTCCTCTAGGAGGCTCCATAAGCCTTTCAAATACTAGATCCACAAGTAAAACCCCAACATTGAATGAACTGAAATCTGCACCAAAAATAAAAATATTCATATTTCTCCAACTGAAGTATAAATGCCAGTTTATGTCCGCTTCCCGAGAACCTGGGGAAAAGATTTGTGATAAAACTGGGCAAATGCCATTCCTGACCAGCATGGAAATCAACATTCTCATGAACCTTTGTCCATTCTCAGTGTCTGGAGCAAGGAGACCCACCAAGGTCCATCTGTAATGGAGGACCAGTTTCACCATCCCTGGGTACTGGGCTCCTTCAGCAGGGAGTATTGGGTAGAAGAAAGGATTTTCATCACTCACAACCTGGGAATCAAAACCGTGACTGATCTGAAAAGGGAAAAAAGTTAACTTTTTTTTTTTTTTTTGAGAGGGATCATAAAAATAATACCTGGCTCTGATAGAGGAATTGTTCCACTCCTGGTCATTCTGTTTACATTGTCTCTCTTCTCACTTCAATAGCAAACAAAAGCTCTTAGACTTATATATACCAGTTCACAGTGCTTTTACAGCCCTCTCTAAGTGTTTTACAGTGTCAGTATATCGCCAGCAACAACCTGGGTCCTCATTTTACCCACCTCAGAAGGATGGAATGCTGAGTCAACCTTGAGTCTGGTGAGATTGGATTGCCAAACTGCAGTCAGCAGCAGTCAGCAGAAGTAGCCTGCAGTACTACACTCTAACCACTGAGCCACTGCAGCTCTTCAATGAAGCATCTGGCTATTGCAAGTAGCCAGCAGAGATGCACAGTCTGTATTATGAGTGTACCAGAGAGAGGACTGTCTACTTCAATCCTTCTCTACTGTTCGATAGAACCTTCATCTTTACTTCAAGCAATTCCCACAATAGAACTCTTCTCTTCATTTATAACAGAGGATGTCTGACTGTAAGTTGCATGTCTAAAAATGGTCTTCACAACAAAGACACACCTGTGGAATTTTTTAGGTTCCCAACATGGTTGAAATCTGGATGGAGATGTCAATACCAGTTGCTTCGAGAACAGCCAGGGTGTTTTTCTGACTTCCACAGCTACAGTTGGGAACATTGGCCTCCCCCCCTCCAAAAGCAGGTCTAGCAAAACCTCTGAAGTCATTTGTGGTCCAAAATAATTGTCATAGATGTTGTATCCCAGGGAGACATTGAACAAAACATTGGGATTCTTGTTGATCGCTTGGATTGCAAAAAGGAGGGATAGCATTTTCCAGTACTCTGTTAATGCTTTCCTGAAAGTATGAATGTATCAGGACATAATCAATGGAAACAACACTTTATTTAATTGTTAAATTTAACAGTTCTATTTTTAATCCACCTAAGCCTGAGAGGCTTGGAGGCATTTTAAAATACCGACCCCACCCAAAAAAATCTCACCTATTGAATAGAACTCGGTGATTCTTTCCATTTTTCTTTTATTTTTGGATACTGAATTGTTATGTCTCACCTTTACAAAGGAGGTGAGAAGTCCGAACTCCAACTGAATACAAACAAGCAAGCAAATTCAGTAATTATAAAGTTAATTCCTTGAGCCGATAAAGTTCTTGGCAGTCTCACACATGCTGTCTGCCAAGTCTGACAAGAAAGCAGGAATATAAATCACACAAGCTGTCACAACACAGAATACTCCAAGGCCCCTCTAAATAAGTCACATGTTGTCCCATACAAAGCTCTCAGAGCGAACACACCCACTTTTATTCCCTATGGGGTGTGTCAATCCCTCAGCTCAGTCTCTGATTTGTCCCTTTCTCCTGCGTTGCAGCTCACACTTTTGCCTGCGATGCATCAAGCCAGCATTCCTCTGCTTGATTCTCTGTCAGAGACTCCGATATGCCCTCCTCCTTTTCCTGATTAGCCTCAGGTTTTCCCTCTTGGTTATCCGCCGACACCTGAGGCACAATCAGGGAGGAAGGCATTGCCGAAGAGGAAGGTCCTGGGGAGGAAGGCATTTCCAAATCCTCCTCTTCCCCATTGTCCGAGTCTTCATCCTCTAACAATGCAGGCTCAAACCTCAGAGCCACAACACTGAATTCATCTCACCCTTGACCCTGGTCTACCCCCCACTCCTGGATGTATATTTTCCAATGGAACACATCCATAGCCAAGAGTCATGAATCATGCTTTCCATCTTGCACGCCAGAAGCTTTGGCTGCCTAGAAATTATCTATGAAAATATTTAAAATATGCATTACTTCCCACACTCCCTTTCTGCTGACAACTCTAAAAGACCAGAGAAATATTTTTGAGTTGACATCAATATTAACTTGGGTGAAAGAATGGATTAATTTGAGGCATAAAAGTCTAGAAGGGCACAACCTTCAACTGGGATGACATACTTTTTATGGTATGGGAAGAATAAGATACGTAATTATTTTCAAAGACATTATTTTAGAAATATATTGTTAACAATATGGCTTAAAATTAAAGAACAACACTACCTGAAAATACCAGCCTGGCTTTCCACAATGGAAGCATTGATACATTCTAATGTTATTAATATGGAAAAATTGTAAGATATAAAGATATTCTGAATGAAAAAGAAGAACTAAAAACCAATAGGAACTAGTAGTCAAGCGATGAACATTGCATGGTTTCTACAAATGCAGATACAATCTCAGTATGAGAAAGATGCTAAAATATGTGGTTTTAATAAAGAACTAACTGAATTGGACCAGATATTAACTGGAACGAATGAAAAATGACAACAAAAATATATTGTTCCTTATTAGGCATTAAACTTGAAAGTGAAAAGGTAAAGGGGACAACGATTATTTGAGCTAAAAATTTTGGATGTGCAATAGAACTAGATAAATGGCAGAAACTGGGATAGAAATGTTAAACTGACTATGTCAACTGCATACAAAGAAAATTGGTATAAAATGTTTATAGATGGCATTTTGCAACAAAACTGGCAAAAATATATAAGGATAGATCTGCTAAATGTTGGAAATGTAATCAAACACCTGGTTCATATTACTATATGTGGTGGACATGATCACAAATTAAAAACTATTGGACAAAAATACATACCTGGTTGGAAAAAATGATAAAACAGCATTTAGATATGAAACCAGAAATATTTTTATTGGGCATTCTACCAGAAAAATATGTTAAAGAGATTTTATATTTGATTTTACATGTAGTAACTGCAGCTAGAATTGTACATGCTCAACAATGGCAGTGTGATGAGAAGGTAATTAAGAAAATATTATGATGCGCAGAAATGGATAGGCGAACACTTACGATCAAAGTTAAAGAAGAAACTCAACTACTTTTTCATATGTGGTTCATGTTATTGATGGGGCTAGAAAATAAAAACAAAAGTTAGAAAGGGACATAAAAAGGATATATGTTAAAATGGAAATTTGTTAAAATGGACAAACAAAATATTATTGTCACTACAGTTTTAATATTATTGTGATACATATTATTGTGAACACTCAGGCTATGATTGCCTAAAAATAATTGTACCCAGACAGCACACTGTTCAATTGAAATGGAATTTTTATATATTATACTAATAAAACAAACAAAACTTTAATAAGGAAAGGAAAGGAATTAACAAAGAAGTTCTTAACATCAGGCAGGGTTCAAGGGTGTAGAAGGTATCAGAGAGAATTAGAGTTAAGTGTCAAGAACCTAGACTGCCACCAAACTGCATAGCTCTGGATGATCTTCTCTAGCATTCTCTGGAGACCATATCCCACAATGGCAGACAGCAAAAGTCAATTCCCTACATATTGAAGAATCTTCCTCCAGCATCACTTTCTGGGCATGTCCTGATAGGAAGGTTAACAGCCATTTTAGAAGAGTGTCTCCAGGGGTGTATTTGCAACATTTCACAAAAATCCTTTTCTTCAGCTGCCCCTCAGTACAAGGAGCCCTGGAAGAGGACAAATTATCACTCACAGTAATTATCATAATCCCAGACTTTGAGACATCTACTGCTACTTTTCCAGTGACTGCCTTTGATATAACATCAGACTGAAGCAACACGGAATGGATCTTGCATCAGAAAAAGATATAAGCCTCTACTCATGCTGAATGGTTTGAACAAGATTGAGGACACAGGCAAGGGCTGTGATGGTGAATGTACCTTTCCCTCTTTTCCAGATAAAGCTCAATTTGTTTCTGTTTGAAAAAGGAAAGCTCCTGGATATTCCATTTTCTGAGGGTGCTTTGAAATGATCTAACTCTTCTTTGGAAAAAGGCGATTGATTCAGCTCCATGAATTATGGACCGCCTATTTCTGCTTTCGATGCTACTGGTGTCCCAGACAGTCTCTGGGAGGCTTAGAATGAAGTGCCCACTGAATATGGTGCACCTGGATAGAGAAAGACCATGGAGCTACTACAAGCCAGGAGATCATCTCATCGGTGTAGTCACCAGTGCAGTAACACTAAACCAGAAATTGTTGTTTTTCAACCTGCTTCCCTATAGTCGGTCTTGCTTGTAAGATATTCAGTGCAATGAAATTATATTCTTTCCTTCTGCAGTTCTAACACTCTCATTCTTTTCTACTTATCCTGCTTACTCCTATATTTTAGGAAGTGATTGATTTTGTTGATCGATCAAATTTCTGTGAGTTTCCTCTTTTGTCTTATTTAGTGGAAGAGACACAAATACAAAGATGGAGCAGAAAAAATACCTGAAAGAAGTCCACATTATTTTCCTCTCCACATCCAGTCTAGAATGCAAGACCTGAATACTGACTTTAGTTTAAAATACTATAGTTGTAGTTAACCTTGACTAACTCATTTCCATATTTTTATAATTACTTGTTGATATTCAGTACCTGATCCTTTACAGGAATAGTGGTTGAATTGTTTTTAGAACAGCTTTTCTGGATCACTTATGAAATATCTTCTTCCTTTATGATGGTTGTAGTTTAAAATAGGAATGATTTTGAAGACTGGGTACTGTGCTGATGAAAATTACTGCTGCTATAAATAATAGATTATTTGTGATTCTTATCTGCTTCCCATTTTCTCAACATTTACAAATATTAAATTTGATGGGTGAATATCATTTGCCTCTGGTTTTTGATCAGTATTGGCTTCATACTCAACAGTCCTATGTTGATAAAGAGGATGAAATTTGGGGAAAGGTATTGCATTACTGCTGTTGATGTTGCTTGTATTAACCAAAGCATTTTTTTTAAACTAGTGAAAGTTATGCTTCCAAAGGAATAGAACGCTTTATTTTCACCATTCAAGAGATCAACAAGAATATCCAGCTCCTGTGCAATTTCACACTTGGCTACAACATCCATGACAACTATTTGAACACCCTTGGCACTTCAGAAGTCTTGCTGGACATGCTCTCTACTGGAGAAGCCAATGTTCCCAACTACAGCTGTGGAAAGAAGGACAACGTTTTGGCTCTTCTTGATGCAGCTGACAGAGAGATTTCCCTCCAGATGTCAACATTAGTAAGCCCCTATAAAGTCCCACAGGTTTGTATGTGTGTTTCTCCTTATAATAAAGTGAGTGGGGTGATAGTGGGTGCATGATAGATCCAGCCATATCTTCTCTTTGGAGTTCAAGAACTGCTTTAAACTATATCCATTGTAGGAACTGGAAACTGGAATGCACATTAGGTTGGGAGCATGTATAAAAAGAGTCATAGCCCCTCTTGATAGCATCTCTATTGCTTTGGGGGCTTCTGATGCATACTTGTGAAGGTGAGGAGAGGCTATGTGTCCAATCAAGGGGTCTTCAATAAAATAAGAGAGTATAGCACTGGTGGAAAGCTGACATTTTGTACATGATCTTAGAAAAATGATGATAATGCTGAACAAATGCCATATTCATGGAAATAATTGTGAAAGAGATGCTTTGCATCCATCAAGGAAGGGACTGAATTACTTGGCATTAAATTCATTTATTCTCTAGCAAAACATTTAAATTAAAAAATGGGAACAGAGAGTTAATTGATACAGAACACTTTTCTCCCCAGCAATCTAAAACTAATAGAGTAAGCAGTACTTGTAATATGGACGTTTGTCTGCATAAGAATATCAACCTTGCTGTCAAGGAAAGTCAAGCTTTTGATATTGTGTGCTATATCATGTACACTAATAAAACAGGTGGCAAGGAAGTAGGGGAACTCAGGCACAAACAAGCTATATAGAAAGTAAACAAATGATCAGTTAAAGGGGAGTTAAATGTCTATGCACAACAAACAGAGTATGAGGAATAGGATGAATTAGAAATTCAAGCAAATGAGGGCAGATATGATATTGTTGTCATTAGGGAAACTTGGTGGGATGAAACCCACAAATGGAATATACCGCTAGTGGGATTTAAATTGTTTAAAAGAAACAGACCACATAAAAGAGTACACAGAATTGTAATATATATGAGAAATACGTACATCTTTACAGAAATAGAGCACAACAATTATAAAAACTTCTTGAATGCACTTAGATGCATATAAAAGGGGGATGGGGACTGGCACAGTGGCACTGTGACAATGGCACACTATAAGCCGTACCATCAAAAAGAGAAAATAGTTGAATTTTTTTGCTAGTCGGTTAACTAAGCCCTTCAAAAAAGTAAAGTGAAACTTTAACTATCCTGACATCAATCAGGAGACAAACTGTGGAAGATCCAACAGGTTCCTGATAAACCAAACTGACCACTTTGACTCTCAAAAAGTAGAAAGGAGAATTAAGGGATCAGTCATACTGTACTTAATTCTCTCTAACAGAGATGAAATGATAGAAAGGTGATCAAGCAACAGGAACCTTGGGGGGAATGAAGATGCAATATTGGAATTCAACATTATGCAAGCATATAAGCAATAGAACAAAGTCAAATTAGAGCTAATTTCAGAGCTAATTTCAATAAACTTAGAGAGATTTGGGGTAGGATTCCATCAATGAGAACCCTTAAGGGGTAAACAACCAAAGCAGCTTGGGAAGTTTTGAAAAGTGAGATTATAAAAGCCCAGTCTAGCCCAATAGCAATGAAGAAGAAAAATAACAGCTCTCAAAAGAAATCAGCATGGCTGCATAAAAAACTCTGATGAATTAAAAGGCAAAAAGGGCAAGTATAAAAAGTATAAAAAGGGGAAAGAGTTCATATCTAAGGCAGAATATCAGCAAATAACCCAAGCTTTCAAAGATGAAGTGAGAAAAGCGAAGGCTCAAATGAAGTAAGGCAAAACTCAAAAATAACAACAACAATAATCAAAAGCTTTTTTCAACATGTAAAAAACAAGAAAAAGTCAAGGAAATTATTGGTCCATTGGTAGTAGAAAGTGGTAAGAAGCTGACAAGCAACAGGGAGAAAGCAGAACTGCTTAACTTATTTTTTGCACAAAAGGAAAAAAACCAGATCAACCTATCAAAAACAGTACTGGAAAAAACTCAATAGTAATAACTGTGAGAGGGATATTGAAGTTCTGGATGGAAACTAATCAAAGAGAAAAGCAACCTAGAATTAAGGAGAAATTTACTGACAGTTAGAACAATTAATCAGTGGAACAACTTCGCTCCAGAAGTTAATACTCCAATAGTGGACGTTCTTAAGAAGAGATAGGACAACCATTTGTCTGAAATCGTCTAGGGTTTCCTGCCTGAGCTGGGAGTCAGACTAGAAGACCTCGAAGGTCACTTCCAACACTGTTATTCTGTTTATTCCAATCTTATCTACTGTTGATAAAACATATCTGTTTTACAGCCTCATAGTGATTACTATCATTAATTAATCACTTTATTTAAAAATATTACAAGCATATCATCCAAAATGTCAACTATTTTTATCCTTTTGTATTTAGAATCAAATTCATCATAAAAGCTTGAAGAGCAACAAAGCCCACAGAGATGATTTTCTACAAAATGAATTTTTCAAAAAAAACCCACCCATGTTGTGAGTCCCACTATTGGCAGGTTGATTTACCCATATGTATAAATAATACCTTTTATATCCAGTTGGGTGGAAGATGGCAATAATATTTTCTAAATATAAAAAACTGTATAAAATACCCAATCAATTATTGACCCATTGCTCAAATAGATATTGTGTCTAAAATAAATGCTAAGTTCCTATTGAGGAGAGTTGATAGTTGCTCAGTCAACAAATAACAAATAATTGCTTGCTGAAGGCTTTATTTATTCATGGATTTATTAAAGTTGTTTGCCACCTGTCTCACTGCAAAGTGCCTCTGCACTTTGATAAAACTACACTCAGCATGTAGTTCACAATGGAAATAAGGGGAAACTTTCTGACAGTGAGAACAATCAACCAATGGAACAGAAGTTGCCCTTGGAAGTTGTGGGAGCAACATCTCTTGAGACTTTCAAGAAGAGATTGGACTCCCATCTGTCCAAAATGGTGTAGGATCTCCTGCTTGGACAGGGGGTTGGACTAGATGACCTACAAGGTGCCTTCCAACTCTGATTATCTTTTAATGTTATCTGACTTAAATATGAGGCATCAGTATGTTGCAGCTGTCAAAAAAGCCAATGCAGATCTAGGCTGCATTAATAGATGGATGGGATCAAATTGATGAAGGAGAATATTTGTAGCTCGGTGTTGAAGTGACAGTTTCTTGTAGCTTTTGAGACAGTTATTTTCTTGCAGACATTTCATTACCCAAACTAGGCAAGATCATGAGTGCTAGTAAGGAATGTGAGGTATGCTCTCAAGTTTATCTTCTAATGATTTGCTCTATAAGCACTGGTGTGAATGGTGTTGGAGAGTTTTTTGTTGGGCTGTTAGTTTGTTTGGCAGTTCCTTGATTAGGGTATTGTTTACTTCTTGATTACTGGTCTGATGTTAATCAACATCAATTAATCAACACCATGTTAATCAATATCAATTAACATCATTAATTATTGGTGCATGAAATGAAAGCTATGGAAACTACAGACTCCCAAAATTGTGATTGTTAGAACAGACAAAATTTCAACTCTTAGACCTCTTCAGACCTCTTAGCTTATATAACTGACAAATTATATGAGGAACTAGTTCTCTGTCTCTTGTACAACTGAAGAAGAAAGTAATACAATGGCTGCACAAAGAATTTGAAATATTGAAGCAGAGAACAATGTAGAAATCTTCCAAAATTAAATATAATATGGCCCTTTATTGGAATATACTTCAGTTAACATCATGCACATGTGAGTGTGCATTAAATTGTAAGGGTGATTGAGAAATATGATTTGCATTTTTATTTTTTGTCAGGTCCTAGATATTTCTACAGGAATGCTGGCATATTGGTGGGAGGAAGGGGGGCGGAATGGAGTGATCAGTATATGAAGGTTCTGTTTCTGTTTCCTGCATTATTGTGCTAATCTGTATATGATATTTCTGTTTTCCTGCAATGATGTAATATGGGAGGGGTTTGGTTAGCATTGCTTTCAATAACTGGTTTTAAGTGAGAAGATTCAGTTCTTGCCTAGATCTCTTCTTATCACATGCTTTTCAAAAAAAGCTTCTTTTGGAACAACTGCAGTTTCTAGAGTCCTGCATTCTTGGGAACATTGGACAGGCAAGACCTTACATTTTTATTTCTTTTAGTTAATTTGTTTCTCATTTTCCATTTTTATATAAAGTCTCCTTAATATTCTGTATTTAATATTGTAAACAATGGCCAATCAACAAATTATTCTAAGATATCAAAACAAAAAGTTGGATTTATTAAAAACTCATATTTTGAAGTTGTCTTCTTCACTGCTTTTCCAGATCAGTCATAGAGTTGTTTCAAAGACTCTGAGTGATAAAAGTAAATTCCCATTTTTCCACCGGATGCTCCTCAAAGAAGGGTTTCAGTATTCAGCAATTGTCCAAGTGCTCCTGCATTTCAGGTGGACCTTGATTGGTCTGCTTGCTCCAGACAACTGAGGAAGGAGAGAATTTCCTGAGGACTTTTCCTCCTTTGCTTATCAGGAATGGAATTTGTGTTGTTATATCACAACAATTCTCAATGACTGGAAATCTAGTACCCTTCACGGATTCCAGCTTTTCTCAGTGGAAACAAGTCAATGTCTTTGTTCACTTTACAGAACACATTATCGTTTCAAGCACATTTCATATTTTTCATCTAACACTTGACATTTTGTCAGGACCCATGAGAGAGAAAATCTGGATCACCACAACTTTGGGATACTATATAATGACTCATCTTGGATATCACAAATACATCCATAGTATTTGGAGCTTTGAATTTCTGCAAAAAGTAAGCCCTAAATATGATGCTTTTGAATCCTTTTCCTTTCTAGACCCCCAATATGAAGACAAGAATTTTCAGTGCTCTTTTCCAAAGCATGTTTTTTCTGTCAAAGGACGGAAAAGATGCATCCAAAAAACTCCAGTGGAGACAGAAGATGATTTTAATGGGATATTGGTTGAAAACAGTGACTCTGTTTACATGGTCTTTATGACTCTGGCCCACATCTTGAAGGCTGCATATTCATCCAGATCCTGGAGGAGAAGGAAAGAGGCTAAAGAGACACTGGAGGCTCCAAGGCTGCAGCCATGGCAGGTATGGGGTCCCCACAAGGATCCAACAAACTAAATTCCTTTGGAGAAAAGAATCCATTTGAGAAAGAGGGGAATCATACCAACTTCCTTGTACTACAAAAGGCCACTGGTTTTTTGGCCATTATAGTTACCTGGGGGTTAATTTACCAAATTGGTAAACACTTCTAATTTTAAAAGGGTGATTGCACTTTTAACGATATTCCTGTATGTAGGGTTTGTGGTTAGCACTGTAGAGTTTTACTGTTATAAATTTGAAGGAGACCCTGAGAACAACGGATGGCATAAGCCTTAGATGAGTTCTATTTTCCAATGTGAGTGGCTCATGAATCATGCTGGAATGAGGAAGGCAACTTTCAGCTGTTTACTCCAGTAGAAAGAGAGCTTCACACTGGAAGAGAGGTCCATTTCAACTTCTATGAATAAAAGTTAGCTCAGAATTTAATGCAAAATGTTCCTTTGTTGTTTACAACATGTCAACCTATGTGACTTCTTTCACAAGATGAGAGTTCATACTTGGGTGATTACATTTGTCCTTTTTGGTACAGGATTGCCTTTGTTGTATTTAATACAAAATTGTTTAAAAAGGTAAGTGAAAATATCTACAGATCCCTCAAATCGTGGACTTATGACTATAACTTTGTTGCCTGTATCTTTATGATTTGTATTGTTTTATTTGGTTTCCTAGTATGATTTATGTTGATTGTGTCAACCCGTGAAGCATTCCTGACCTGTTCTTGAATTGCTATAGGCAAGGGGATGAGGAATCGAGTCTCGCAGCTGTGTGGAGGAACTTGCATTTCAGTCAAAACAAAGCCCATTCTAGCCATCAACATCAAAGTCATCTCCACAGAGATCCACAGTGGCTGGAGGGAGTGACTTCTACAACCTACGAAATTGCTTCATTGGGGAATGTGACTGATGACACACTTTGAGGGGGAGAGAGGGAAGCAGAGTTAGGGCCAAGGCACAAATTAAGTGAGGTCAGAGTTGGTGTCATTTGGTCTGTGCTGACATGAAGCTCCTAATAAATAACTGGATTTCCTTTGAAGCTTGGCCTGAGGCTCATGATTTAATTAGAGCATTGATTGGAACCATGACAGATTGCTTATTTAGTATCCTCTGACTTTCTCTAAGTGTTGTATCTTATGATTTATGATGAATATATTTTATGATAACTATGATCATGATTTATTACTTATAGCTTTTATGTACATTGAGAGCTTATGCATCAAAGACAAATTCCTAGTGTGTCCAATTACAGCTGGCCAATAAAGAATAAAGAATTCTATTCTGATCACCTCCTGGCTGACAAAGTGTTGAAACCAGGGGTGGGATTCACATTTTTTAACAGCATTTCTGTGCCCATGGCTTCGTTGGTAGGCATGACTTGGTGGACATGTGACTGGGTGGGTGTGGCCAATTTGACATCACTCATATCGAGGGGCGCTTCTCCTCACCTGGCCTCTCGTGACTGTGGGGATGCTGCAATGGTTGTAAGTGTGAAAAAGAGTCATAAGTCACTTTATTCGGTGCCATTGTAACTTTGAATGGTCACTAAATGAACTGTTGTAAGTCAAGGATTACCTGTACAAAAATACAAAAAGCTTATTTGCTTGCAAAAAGCTGTCCTAAATACCAATCATTAGATTAAAAATACCTGCAAGCTGGAGTTACCTTGAGGAATTAAAATAGTTAAAATGCAATGATAAATATCAGCAGCCAACTCTTGCTCATAAAGTGAGGTCACAAGCTCTCCAGAAAGAGCACACCCAGGAGAAGCAATCCTTAGATCCATTTGCACCATTTAAAGATGCCAGCTGGTCTCACTCATCTCACAAGATATCCTAAGGAAATCATCCAGATTTGAGGAAAGATCACATGTCCCCCAGAAAGGCAGTAAAAAAGTCAGTGCCAAGCTTGCATCCTGCCTCTTGGAAGTACACCCCAAAAGGACATTGCCAGATACCACTAAAGCAGTGAAGGGGGAAAAAGCCCTCCTCAGATTAAAAAAATCACAAGGCAGGAAAAAAAAAACCCAAACACAATAGAAATAATTAAATAACAACAATAGCTGTTACTTGTTAAACTAATTATCAGAACAAATAGACACAGGAACTAGCCAGATTTCTCAAACCAGTTTCTTTTCAGGAACAGAGATTAACCTTTTTCTTTCCAAACAAAGCTGAACAGGGAATTTTTTTCCATCAATAAACACAGAATTAAACATCACCAAGGACAGAGATAAACTTCACCAAAAACCAGTTTTACATCAAAACTCAGAAAGGGTATGTAAACTCACGTTTGAATGTCAATCTTTCTAACTAGCCTAGAAGCCTTGCTGAATGTCACTTGTCTTGGTTCCTTGTCATTAAAAGTTTCTTTCTGGCAACTCTGCTTCATTATTCAATTATTTCTTCAAAATGCTAACTCCAACAGGGGAGTATTTCCTCTCAACAGCAGTGTAGAAAGCTTAAAACAATCCTTCCCCTTTAAGAAAGTCAAGCTATCAGGTTTTCAACTAAAATGGCTACACATATGTCAATTCTGGGCTGCAACATGCAGAGTACCAGCAAAGGAGGAAAAAAAAAAATCCAGAGAAGCTCCGGAGACAGGAAGTCTAGTCCTGCCAAGAATGTAATAAGGGTTAATGGAGAGGCAGTTTTTGTAAGCAACAACTTCAGAATGTAAGGAATACCTTCCTTACAGGATTGGGCCTGTAAAGTGGAGAAAAACAAAAGGAGAATTCTTCTAACAACCAATTCTCCAAACTGCTTAGAAAGTTAACAACCTGTTCTAGAGAATAGGTGTAAACCGGTAGAATCCCACCCCTGGTTGAAACATTATTTGAAACCTTTTCTTATGAATAGTATTCTTCTCCTACAAGTTAATTGCTTTTCCTCCTCCTCCTCCTCTAGGATTTAAAGGGGACTTTCCCGATTTGAAGGATTCCTTTATTTCATGCTCTTCATCATTTTATATTCCTAAACTGCCACCAAGCTATCATAGCCAAACCCTCTTCTCTACAGAAATCCCAGTTAAATATTATCTGCTGGTAGTTGCTCAGTCTCTGCATTAGGCCAAACAGTGAAGGGGAGACTGAACTTCTCTGGTTCACTTGTGAAGCTGTGAAATTGCTCCTCATCTTAAGAAATTTTTCTTTTAATTCAGCCAGAATATCATTACTGAGTTCATTTTATCATGTTCCAGACTCTGGCATAATTGTGAACAGATCATAAGCTTCTGTATAACATCTTTCAGTTTTTGAAAACTTGCTCTATCCTTCTCTCCAGATACAACATTATTAGAAAAGGTGCTTCCAGGGACCTGATTTTCAGCTCCTGAAGATCCACATGCCTCTTCTTCTGGTCTTTCCTGAAGGCTAAAACCAGCTCCTTTGAATTCTTTCTTAACTTCATTACCCTTCCCTAAAGTTGATCCAGGTTTTCTGAAATGTCTTCTCCAAGAAAGGAGGATTGATACTTGAGTTGGGATCCCCCCAAATTAAATGTTCACATCCTGAAGTTCTTATGGATGCATTTCTATTATTTTCTTTCCATGAGCAACTCACTGCTTCCACACATTTAGCTTGCAATCACTTATTATTTTGATATCATTTTCACTAATATCCCTATCAAGTTTGGTCATTCTTTTTCAGTGCAACATTGAAGTTTTGGTAAAAAGTGTTATAGTCCTGGTTGCTAAAAGTCATTTCCTACCGGAGTTTACTCATGCACCTCTATCAGGAAAACACCTTTGTGGGATAGAAACTTGACATTTTTAGAAAAGATCAAAAGTATCTAAGTATTGGTACAAATCTTTGACAAAATAATATTTTACCAATTCTACTGTCAATGACAATATAGAAGAATAGATGACCAAAGATTAATTGTTATCTATAACTACATAGTTTTTATGAGAAAAATTAAACAGATTAAAAATTATCTGAGTTTTTATCCAGTTAATTATCATACTATCCAGCTATCCCTTAAGTTGGTTACTAATAATCACCTAACATAATCATTTGCTAGGACAGGTAAGTCCTCCACTTACAAGCACAACTGAAAACATTTTTTTTCTAATAGAGATCATTGTTACCTGAATTTTGCCCCATTTTATGACCTCTCTTGCCAGAGTTTTTAAGTGAATCACTGCAGTTGTTAAGTTAGTAACAAGGTTGTTATTAAGTGAGAGTGGCTTCCCCATTGACTTTGCTTGTCAGAAGATCACAAAAGGGGATCACATGACCCCAGGACACTGCAACCATCATAATGTGCATCCAAATTTGGTCACATGACAAGGAGATGCTGCAATAGTCATAAGTGTGAAAATTTTGTTATAAGTCATTTTTTTCAGTGACGTAACTTTAAATGGTCACTGAATTAACTGTTGTAAATGGAATTTTGTTGAAATAAATTATATTATCATCATTCTCATAAGCTATTAAAGAACTTTAATGATATGCAAGAATAACTTTGAAATAAGGAAGAAGATAACCTGCCCAGGAAGTGATCAAATAAAGTAGGGGATCCTGCAGCAGCATAAGAGCCAGCAAACAAACTCAGAAAGGATCCTCCCTAAATTTTCAGGCTGGAAAATGAATTGGTGGGAGATTTGTACTTTTAGACTTACAAGATTCTCTTAATAGCACTCCAATAAAGTTGAGTTAGTTTCTGTGATTGTATTACCAGGGGTGGGATTCAATTTTTTAAACAACCCGTTCTGTGGGCGTAGCTTAGTTGATGGGCGTGGGTTGGTGGTAATGTGACTGTCTGGGTGTGTTCAACATTTTTATTTATTTATTTATTTGGTTTGTCAATTGCTTACAAGATAATAGGTATAAGTAAAAACATAGTTATGAATACATGGATACATATAAGAAAAATAAAAAGTATATAAAAGAAACAATAGGATAGGGATGGTAGGCACATTGATGCGCTTATGCATCCTCCCTACAGACATCGTAGGAAAGGTGTGAGGTCAATAGTAGAAAGTCTAAGGTTAAAGTTTTTGGGGTTTGGGGAAGAAACCACAGAGTCAGGTAGAGTATTCCAGACATTGACCACTCTGTTGCTGAAGTCGTATTTCCTGCAATCAAGTCTGGTGTGATTAACCTTGAGTTTGTATCTATTGTTTGCTCTTGTGTTGTTATGGTTGAAGCTGAAGTATTCAGCTAGGATAGGACATTGCAATGTGTGATTTATATACTATACTTAGATTGAACTGAAGTCGGTGTAGTTCTAGGTTTTCTAGGTCTAGAATTTCAAGTCTGGTGGCATAAGGTATTCTGCAATGAGTAGAAGGATGGAGAACTCTTCTTGTGAAATATTTCTGGACTTTCTCAATTGTGTTAATATCAGTTATGTAATGTGGGTTACAGACTGATGAGCTGTATTCGAGTATTGGTCTAGCAAATGTTTTGTATGCTCTAGTTATTAGTGTAATATTACCAGAGAAAAAGCTACATAAGATTAGGTTAACAACTCTTAACAAGTCTTAATCACTCACTCACATCAAGGCATTCATCTTCTCACCTGGCCTCTCATGACTGTGGGGATGTTGCAATAGTTATAAGTGTAAAAAATGGTTATAGGTCACTTTTTTCAGTTCCATTGTAACTTTGAATGGTCACTCCACACAAGCAAACTACCAGCAAAGGAGGGGGAAAAAACTCCAGAGAAGTTCCAGAGATAGGAAGTCTAGTCCTGCCAAGAATGTAAAAAGGGTTAACAGAGAGGCAGTTTCTGTAAGCAACACCAGAATGTTTCCTTCCTGCTTTCACTACAGGATTAGGCGAGTAATTTCTTCTAACAACTGCTTCTCTGAGCTGCTTAGAATGTTAACAACCAGTTCTAGCGAATAGATGCGAACCTGTAGAATCCCACCCCTGCATATTTCTTTGTTTTTATAAAACCCACCCCTGCATATTTCTTGTCTTGTCTACTTGGGAGCAGGTTAGCTTGGGAACTTTCATTTTGGAAAAATGCATGCTTTCTGGTAATCAACCTGTTGTTTTCAAGGAGTTTATGAACTTTTTGCTGTTGTTCAATTTATTTGATATCTGCTATAGAATGCTTCCTATAAATTGATCAAATGTGCCTATTACATTTTCTCAATACAATTTTTTTAATATACAATTGACAAACTTTGCTGAACTTTTCTCATTTACTTATGAACTTAGTGGTAACACCTATGGTCCTAATTAAGCATATTGGCACATTAAAAAAGAACTTTAGAAGAAAAAAGGAATATGTGAAAATACCAGGTGGGAGAATAAACCAAGGTTTCTGCTTTTACAATTCCTGGATGTTTCCATTCTAGTTCCATCTCTTTCTGGAGAAGAATGAGTTCTACAATCTTTCCCACTGGTATCTTTACATGGACCATAATGGAGAAATAGCTGCAGATATGGACATCGAATTCATGGTGATTTCACCTGATGGGGATTTGATCAAAAGGAAACTGGGGAGTATAGAACGACAGAGAGTTATTATTAATGAAATTGCTCTTTCATGGATAAATATGGTCAACAAGGTAGGTCAAATGTTCTTGTGTCTTCTTTTTTTTCTAAAGATTATGACCAGTGGTGGCATTCAATTTTTTTCTATCACTTCTATGAGAGTGTGGGAGTGAATAAATGAACTATCTGTCAGTATTTATCTCTCCTAAATCTGTTTGGAATGATTTGGAATGAGTCACTACATATTTCACTAAGAGAAGCCAAGGAACTATTTGGCTAATATTAATATCTACATCCATTTTCATGCATGCTTCGTCACAATATATTTTCTTTTGCGTTCCTTGTTTTTCTACTTAGTCTCTGCCTCAATCGCAATGTGTGGAAAGTTGTCATCCTGGATTTGTCAAGCGGAAGCGAGAAGGAGAGCCCGCTTGCTGCTACGACTGCATTCCTTGTCCTGAGGGGACCATCTCCATTCATGAAGGTGAGGGACACCAAGGAAAAGGATAGGACTTGTGGAAGTGAATTCATCTGAAACACTGTCATACAAATACAAGTTAAAAGGCTGATTGAAGCTTAATTGGGTTTTTGTTTTGTTTTTGTTTTGCAAGCAGTTTGGCAGTTTGATCTCTCCAGTTCAGGGTTGACCCTGATTTCCATCCTTCCAAGGTTGGTAAAATGAGAACCCAGATTGTTGGGGGCAATAGGCTGACTATCTCTTCTTTCTGAAGAGATTTTAAGAAATGCTTCTTGGAAAATACTGCGGGTAACAAATTTTGTCCCAAGAAGGTATTTCTTGAAGAGTACATAATTTTTTTTAAAATGTTGCTTTTTTGTTTTACTCAGATACAGAAAAATGCACCAAGTGTCCAGATGAAAAATATCCAAATCATGACAGAATTTATTGTATCCCCAAAATTATATCCTTCCTTTCCTATGAAGAACTTCTGGGAATCATTCTGGTCTCCTTTGCCCTATTCTTCTTCTTAGCCACAGGCATTGTTTTAATCATATTCATGAAACATCTAGAAACTCCAATTGTGAAAGCCAACAACCAAGACCTCTCTTACATCCTCCTGGTCTCCCTCCTGCTTTGCTTCTTGTCTCCTTTTCTCTTCATTGGCCAACCAAGGAAAGCTACTTGCCTTCTCCGACAAACAGTTTTCAGCATCAACTTCTCGGTTGCTGTTTCTTCTCTCTTGGCCAAAACCATCACTGTGGTGCTGGCCTTCCTGGCCACAAAACCAGGAAACCGAGTGAAGAGATGGTTGGGGAAGGGTTTGGCCAACTGCATCATCCTTTCTTGTTCTAGTGTCCAAATTATGATCTGCTCCATCTGGTTGGGAATTTCTCCCCCATTCTGTGACTCAGACTTCCATTCCCAGCCTGGAGAGATCATCCTGCAATGCAATGAAGGTTCTGTTTTCATGTTCTACATCACCCTCAGCTACATG
>NW_020769734.1:36795-55249 GCF_900518735.1 Pseudonaja textilis | reverse complement strand
TGTGGTGATCCAGATTTTCTCTCTAATGGGTCCTGACAAAATGTCAATTGTTAAATGAAAAATATGAAATGTGCTTGAAAGAATAATGTGTTCTGTGAAGTGAACAAAGACATTGACTTGCTTCCACTGAGAAAAGCTGGAATCCATGAAGGGTACTCGATGTGCAGTCATTGAGAATTGTTGTGATATAACGACACAAATTCCATTCCAGATAAGCAAAGGAGGAAAAGTCCTGAGGAAATTCTCTCCCTCCTCTGTGTCTGGAGCAAGGAGACCAATCAAGGTCCACCTGAAATGCAGGAGCACTCGGACAATTGCTGAATACTGAAACCCTTCTTTGAGGAGCATCCGGTGGAAAAAAGGGAATTTACTTTTATCGCTCAGAGTCTTTGAAACAACTCTATGACTGATCTGGAAAAGCAATGAAGAAGACAACTCCAAAATATGAGTTTTTAATAAATCCAACTTTTTCTTTTGATAAACATCTTAGAATAGTTTGTTGATTGGTAATTGTTTATAATATTAAATAAAGAATATTAAGAAGACTGTGTATAAAAATGGAAAATGAGAAACAAATTACCTAAAAGAAATAAAAATGTAAGATCTTGCCTGTCCAATGTTCCCAAGAAAGCAGGACTCTAGAAACTGCAGTTGTTCCAAAAGGAGCTTTTATTGAAAGGCATGTGATAAGAAGAGATCTAGGCAAGAATTAAATCTTCTCACTTAAAACCAGTTATTGAAAGCAATGCTAACCAAACCGCTCCCACATTACATCATTGCAGGAAAATAGAAATATCATATACAGATTAGCACAATAATGCAGGAAACAGAAACAGAACCTTCGTATACTGATCACTCCATTCCGCCCCCCTTCCTCCCACCAATATGCCAGCATTCCTGTAGAAATATCTAGGACCTGACAAAAAATAAAAATGCAAATCATATTTCTCAATCACCCTTACAATTTAATGCACACTCACATGTGCATGATGTTAACTGAAGTATATTCCAATAAAGGGCCATATTATATTTAATTTTGGAAGATTGCTACTGTTATGTCTTTGGGACTGGTTGGAGTCCACAACCAGGTCCGCTGTTTGAACGGGAGCACCAGCCGCTCCCATTGGCTGACACCGTTTGACAGCCGGCTATAAAAGGCGGCTGTCAAGCAGTGTCAGCCCCATTGCCGCCAGCTAACCTGCCAAGTTAGAAGGCAGACGCGGCAACCCTTTATTCTTGGAATAAAGCCTTTAACGTTCACTCTGGTTCAGCCTCGTTCCTCCGCCGCTCCACAATAGCTACATTGTTCTCTGCTTCAATATTTCAAATTCTTTGTGCAGCTAACTTTTTACTTTCTTCTCCAGTTGTACAAGAGACAGAGAGACCATAGTTTCTCATATAATTTGTCAGTTATACAAGCTAAGAGGTCTTTAGTTGAAATTTTGTCTGTTCTAACAGACACAATTTGGGGAGTCTGTAGTTTCCATAGCTTTCATTTCATGCACCAATAATTAATGATGTTAATTGATATTGATTAACATGATGTTGGTTAATTGATGTTGATTAACATCAGACCAATAATCAAGAAGTAAACAATACCCTAATCAAGGAACTGCCAAACAAACTAACAGCCCAACAAAAAACTTTCCAAGACCATTCATACCAGTGCTTATAGAGCAAATCATTAGAAGATAAACTTGAGAGCATACCTCACATTCCTTACCAGCACTGATGATCTTGCCTAGTTTGGATAATGAAATGTCTGCAAGAAAATAACCATGCTCAAAAGCTACAAGAAACCATCACTTCAGCACCGAGCTACAAATATTCTCCTTTATTAATTTGATCCCATCCATCTATTAATGCAGCCTAGGTCTACATTGGCTTTTTTGGCAGCTGCAACATACTGGTGCCTCATATTTAAGTCAGATAACAGATAATCAGAGTTGGAAGGGACCTTGTAGGTCATCTAGTCCAACCCCATGCCCAAGCAGGAGACGTTACATCATTTATGACAGATGGGAATTCAATCTCTTCTTGAAAGTCTCAAGTGATGGCACTCCCACAACTTCCGAGGGCAAAGCTGTTCCATTGGTTGATTGTTCTCACTGTCAGAAAGTTTCTCCTTATTTCCACATTAAATCTCTCCTTGTTCAGTTTCCATGCATTATTCCTTGTCTGGCCTTCAGGTGCTTGAGAAGATAACTTGACCCCTTCCTCCCTATGGCAGCCCCTCAAATATTGGAACATTGCTATTATGTCTCCCCTGGTCCTTCTCTTCACTAGACTAGCCAAGCACAGTTCCTGTAACCGTTCTTCATGTTTTAGTCTCCAGTCCCCTGGAGTCTCCTGGTTGCTCTTCTCTGCACTTTTTCTAGAGTCTCAACATCTTTTCTATAATGTGGTGAACAAAACTGGATGCAGTACTCTAGCTGTGGCCTTACTAAGTTTTATGGAGGGGTATTAATACCACACTTGATCTTGATTGTATCCCTCTGTTAGTGCAACTTAGGATTGCTTTTTTTGGCTGCTGCTGCCCACTGCTGCCTCATATTTAGCTGGTTGTCCACTAAGACTCCAAGATCCCTCTCACAGTTACTGCTATTAAGCCTGGTTTCACCCAGTCTATAGATGTACTTTTGGTTTTCTTGCCTTACTTTTCTCTACGTTGAATTTCACTTTGTTAGATATGACCCAGTGTTCTAGTCTGTCATGATCCATCTGGATCTTGAGCCTATCTTCTTGGGTGTTAGCTATTCCTGCCAGCTTAGTATCATCTGCAATTTTTATTTATTTATTTACTTATTTATATCAATTGCTTACAAAATAATAGGTATAGTAAAAACATAGTTATGAATACATGGATACATATAAGAAAAATAAATAAAATAAAAGGAGCTGGTCCTGAAAGATTTTTCAAAGATTATGCTTAGAGATTCGGCTATGGCAGTGGATAGCTTTTTTAAGAAGTAGGCACATATTCCGTCCGGTCCAATAGATTTGGTAAGTTCCCCTTCTATTCCTTCATCTAAGTCATTAATGAAGATATTGAAGAGTACTTGCCCTAAGACAGAATCTTGTGGCACCCCACTGCTTACTTCTCTCCATGTAGACTTAGACCCATTGTCATGGTCCATTGGGACACTTAGATTTCTCTCACCATTGCAACTGCTCAGCCAGGTATCAACAATTCTATAACTGTGCATTTAATATTTTTTTGTCTAGGAATAGGACCTTGCTTTTCACACCACTAAATTGCATTTTATTGGATAGGGCCCAGTGCTTGAGTCTGTCAAGATCCTTCTGAATCTTGAGTCCAACTTTCAAAGTGTTAGCAATTTCCCCCAGCTTGGTGTCATCTGCAAATTTGATGGGTTTTCCCTCCTTTCCTCTCTTCTAGATCATTTCTGAAGATGTTGAAGAACATTTGCATTCTTTCCTCCATATAGCTGTAGTTCCATTGTGAACTACATGCTGAGTGTAGTTTTATCAAAGTGCAGAGGCACTTTGCAGTGAGACAGGTGGCAAACAACTTTAATAAATCCATGAATAAATAAAGCCTTCAGCAAGCAATTATTTGTTATTTGTTGACTGAGCAACTATCAACTCTCCTCAATAGGAACTTAGCATTTATTTTAGACACAATATCTATTTGAGCAATGGGTCAATAATTGATTGGGTATTTTATACAGTTTTTTTATATTTAGAAAATATTATTGTCATCTTCTACCCAACTGAATATAAAAGATATTATTTATAGATACGGGTAAATCAACCTGCCAATAGTGCGACTCACAACATGTGGGTTTTGTTGTTTTTTTGAAAAATTCATTTTGTAGAAAATTGTATCTGTGGACTATTGTTCATCAAGCTTTTAAGATGAATTTGATTCTAAATACAAAGGGTAAAAATAGTTGACATTTTGGCTAATATGCTTGTAGTTTTTTTAAATAAAGTGATTAATTAATGATAGTGATCACTATGAGGCTGTAAAACAAATGTGTTTTATCAACAGCAGATAAGATTGGAATTAACAGATTAACAGAGTTGGAAGGGACCTTGGAGGTTTCTAGTCCCACTCCCAGATCACTCAGGCAGGAAACCCTACACCACTTCAGACAAATGGTTATCCAATCTCTTCTTAAAAACTTCCAGTGTTTGAGTATTTACAACTTCTGGAGGCAAGTTGTTCCAATGATTAATTGTTCTGTCAGGAAATTTCCCTTTAATGCTAGGTTGCTCCTTTCCTTTATCAGTTTCCATCCAGGATGCCAAGATTCCTCTCACAGTTATTACTATTGAGCTTTTTCCAGTGGCATTTTTGATAGGTTGGACTTTTCTTTTCCTTTTGTGCAAAAAATAAATTAAGCAGTCCTGCATTCTCCCTATTGCTTGACAACATCTTGCCACTTTCTTCCATTAATGGACCAATCGTTTCCTTGACTTTTTAATTGTTTTTATATGTTGAAATAAGCTTTTGGTTGTTGTTATTATTTTTGAGTTTTGTTACAAACCTTAGTTTATTTTGAGCCTTTCCTCACTTCTTTGCATTCTCGGGCTATTTGCTGATATTCTGCCTTAGGTATGTGCTCCTCTTTCCATTTTTTATACTGTCCTTTTTGTCTTTCAATTTATCAGAGTTTTTTTTAATGCAACCATGCTGGTTTCCTTTTGAGAGCTGTTATTTTTCTTCTTCATTGCTATTGCTAGACTAAGCTTTTATAAGCTCACTTTTCAAAACTTGCCAAGCTGCTTTGGTGTTTGTCCCCTTGAGGGTTTTCATTCATGGAATCCTACCCAAGATCTCTCTAAATTTTTTGAAATTAGCTCTCTTAAACTCCAAGCCTCTAGTTTGACTTGTTCTATTGCCTGTGCTTGCATAATGTTGGATTCCAATATTGCATCCTCATTCTCCCCATCGCTCCCAGGTTCCTGTTGTTTGAACACCTTTCTATCATTTCATCTCTGACAGAGAGAATTGAGTGCAGTATGGCTGATCCCCTAATTCCCCTTTCTACTTTTTGAGAGTCAAAGCTGTCTGATTGGTTTGTCAGGAACCTGTTAGATCTTCCACTTGGTGCAGAGTTTGTCTCCTGATTGATGTCAGGATAGTTAAAGTCTCCCATTACATTTTTAAAGGACTTACTATATACTTAGTTAACTGACTAGCAAAAAGTTCAACTATTTTATCTGTTTGATTACAGTGTGCCATCCTCACAGTGCCACTGTGCCATCTCCCCCCCTTATATGGACCTAAGTGCATTCAAGACAGTTTTATAATTGTTGTGCTCTATTTCTGTAAATATGTATTTATTTCTCATATATATTACAACTCTGCCTACTCGTTTATGTGGTTTGTTTCTTTTAAATAATTTAAATCCCTTTAACTGTGTATTGCATTTGTGGGTTTCATCCCACCAAGTTTCCCTAATGGCAACAATATGTATCTTCCCTCATTTGCTTGAATTTCTAATTCACCCTATTCCTCATACTCTCTGTGTTGTGCATAGACATTTAAGTCCCTTTTAATGGATCATTTGTTTAGACTACCTTTATCCCTTTATTATCATTGCATTCCACGAATACAATGAAATTTGAAAGCCACTCCATCAAAGTGCTCCCAAATACCACATCACAATCACACTACAATTTAAAAATTAAAACAATTATAATAATAATAATAATAGGACTAAATCACAAATGCACTGTTTGATTCAAGACAATTACTGACTTGGAAAAGAAACTGTTTCTCAAACTATTACTCCTCATTTTAAGACACTTATAATGCCTCCCTGGTGGTAACAGTTCAAAATATGAATGTCCAGGATGAGAACGGTCTGTGGAGATTTTTGGTGCTCTAGAGAGGACTCTGGTCATCGCAATCTCTTCCAGAGAAGAAAGAGAGCAAATGATGATTTTTGTGCTGTGTTTATAACTCTCCAGAGCATGTTCTTTTCCACTGCAGAGCATCCAGCATACCACACCGTTACACAGTATGTCAAAATGCTCTCGATGGTAGAACGGTAAAAAGTAACCAGCAACTTCTCTTTTTCTTTCTACCTAGTCTGTTTTGTGCCTCAGTTCCCTACTTCCTTACCACCTGTTTTATTAGAGCACATACTATCAAAAGTTTGACTTTTCTTGACAGCAAAGTTTATATTTTTATGCAGACAAACATCAATGTTACAAGCACTGCTTACTCTATAATTTTTAGATTGCTGGGGAGAAAAGTGTTCTGTATCAATTAACACTATGTCCCCATTATTTAGTTTAAATGTTTCACCAGAAAATAAATTTAATGCCAAGTAATTCAGTCCCTTCCTTGATGGATGCAAACCATCCCTTTCACAATTATTTCCATGAATATGGCATTTGTTCAGCATCATGTTTTTAAGATCATGTACAAAATGTCAGCTTTCCATCAGTGCTATACTCTCTTATTTTACAGAAGACCCCTTGATTGGACACAGAGCCTCTCCTCACCTTCACAAGTATGCATGAGAAGCCCCCATAGCAATAGAGATGCTATCAAGAGAGGCTCTGGCTATTTTAGTATATGCTTCCAACCTAATTTGTATTCCAGTTTCCAGTTCCTATAATGGACATAGTGAAAAGCAGCTCTTGAACTCCAAACAAAAGATATGGATGGATCTATCATGCACCCACTATCACCCCACTCACTTTATTATAAGGAGAAACACACACACAAACCTGTGGTACTTTATAGGGGCTTACTAATGTTGACATCTGGAGGGAAATCTCTCTGTCAGCTGCATCAAGAAGAGCCAAAATGTTGTCCTTCTTTCCACAGCTGTAGTTGGGAACATTGGCTTCTCCAGTAGAGAGCATGTCCAGCAAGACTTCTGAAGTGCCAAGGGTGTTCAAATAGTTGTCATGGATGTTGTAGCCAAGTGTGAAATTGCACAGGAGCTGGATATTCTTGTTGATCTCTTGAATGGTGAAAATAAAGCGTTCTATTCCTTTGGAAGTATAACTTTCACTAATGTAAAAAAAAATGCTTTGGTTAATACAAGCATCATCAACAGCAGTAATGCAATACCTTTCCCCAAATTTCATCCTCTTTATCAACATAGGACTGTTGAGTATGAAGCCAATACTGATCAAAACCAGAGGCAAATGATATTAACCCATCAAATTTAATATTTGTAAATGTTGAGAAAATGGGAAGCAGATAAGAATCACAAATAATCTATTATTTATATCAGCAGTAATTTTCATCAGCACAGTACCCGGTCTTCAAAATCATTCCTATTTTAAACTACAACCATCATAAAAGAAAGAAGATATTTCATAAGTGATCCAGAAAAGCTGTTCTAAAAACAATTCACTATTACTATAAAGGTTCAGGAACTGAATATCAATGAGTAATTATAAATATATGGAAATGAGTTAGTCAAGGTTAACTACAGCAATCAGTACTTTAAACAAAAGTCAGTATTCAAGTCATGCATTCTAGACTGGATGTGAAAAGGAAAATAATGTAGATTTCTTTCTGGATACCCACAGAAATCTGATCAATCAACAAAATTAATCACTTCTTGAAATATAGGAGTAAGCAGGATAAGGAGAAAGAATGAGAATGTTAGAATTGCAGATGGAAGGAATATAATTTCATTGCATTGAATAACTTACAAGTAAGACTGATGATAAGGAAGCAGGTTGAAAAACAACATTTCCTGGTTTAGTGTTACTGCACTGGTGACTACACCGATGAGATGTTCTCCTGGCTTGTAGTAGCTCCATGGTCTTTCTCTATCCAGGTGCACCATATTCAGTGGGCACTTCATTCTAAGCCTCCCAGAGACTGTCTGGGACACCAGTAGCATCAAAAGCAGAAGTAGGCGGTCCATAATTCATGGAGCTGAATCAACCACCTGTTTCCAGAGATGAGTTCAATTATTTCAATGCAGTCTCAGAAAATGGAATATCCAGGAGCTTTCCTTTTTCAAACAGAAACAAATTGAGCTTCATCTGGAAAAGAGGGAAAGGTGCATTCAGCATCACAGCCCCTGCCTGTGTCCTAAATCTTGTGCAAACCATTCAGCATGAGTAGAGGCTTATATATTTTTCTGATGCAAGATCCATTACACGTTGCTTCAGTTTGATGTTGTATCAAAGGCAGCCACTGTAAAAGTAGCAGTAGATATCTCAAAGCCTGGGATTTTAATAATTATTGTGAGTGATAATTTTTCCTCTTCCAGGACTCCATGTACAGAAGGGTAGCCAGAGAAAAGGATTCTTGGGGAATGTTGCAGATACACCCCTGGAGACACTCTTCTCTAATGGTTGTTATCATTCCTGTCAGGACATATCCAGAAAGTGATGCTGGAGGAAGATGCTCCAATACGCAGGGAATTGATTTCTGCTGTCCGCCATTCTGGCATATGGTCTCCAGAGAATGCTAGAGAAGGTAACCCAGAGCTACACAGTTTGGTGGCAGTCTGGGTTTGTTGACACTTAACTCTAATTCTCTCTGACACCTTCTACACCTTTAAACCCTGCTAGATGTTAAGAGCAGGTCTTCTTTGTTATTTTCTTTCCTTTTTTAAAAAAATTTTATTCATTTTATTCGTATAATATATAAACATTTCGTTTCAATTGAACGGTGTGTTGTCTGGGTACAATTATTTTAGGCATTCATAATCCAAGTGTTCACAGTAATACAGTATCACAATAACATTAAAACTGTAGAGACAATAATATTTTGTTTGTCCATTTTAACAAATTTCCATTTTAACATTTATCCTTTTTATGTCCCTTTCTTTCTAACTTCTGTTTTTCTTGTCTAGCCATCAATAACATAAACCCCATGTCAAAAACTAGTTAAATTTCTTCTTTATCTTTGATTTTAAGTGTTAGCTTATCCATTTCTGCACATCAAGAGGTCTGTAGGGGGCGTGCATAAGTGCACCAATGTGCCTACTGTCCCTGTCCTATTGTTTCTTTTATTTTTCTTATATATATCCGTGTATTCAAAACTATGTTTTTCCTCTTATCTGTTATCTTGTAAGCAATTGACAAACCAAATAAAATTAAGAAAATAAAGAAAAATAAAAAGAAACAATAGGACAGGGACAGTAGGCACATTGGTGCTCTTATGCATGCCCCCTACAGACCTCTTAGGAAAGGGGTGAGGTCAATAGTAGACAGTCTAAGTTTAAAGTTTTTGGGGTTTGGGAAAGAAACCACAGAGTCAGGTAGAGTGTTCCAGACATTGACTACTCTGTTGCTGAAGTCATATTTCCTGCAATCAAGTTTGGTGCGGTTAACTTTGAGTTTGTATCTATTGAGTGCTCTTGTATTGTTATGGTTGAAGCTGAAGTATTCATTGACAGGTAGGACATTGCAATATATGATTTTATATACCAGGGGTGAGTTTCTACCGGTTCGGAATGGTACTATAGAACCGGATGTTATGAGTCTGAACAGTTTGGAGAACCAGTAAATTGAGCCCCTGGTTGGCCCTTTGCCTCTTTTACTTAGCCGAAGCTGCTCCGAAACAACCAGAAATGAAGGCAGGCAGGCAGAACGGACACTGGATTGAACAGCAGGCAGTGGAGTGGGGGTGAACGGGCGCTTCAGAGGAGCTGCACCAACAGGAAAAGCCACCCTGTTGGCTTCTTTGAAGCAGTTTCTTCCTGGGCTGGTGGAGGAACGAGAGAGTGACTGAGAGAGGAACGAGGCAGGAGGAAACTGAAGCTGCTGAGCCGGAGAGCAGGACAGGCTTTGGTTGTTTCCTCCCTCCCCTTCTTTCATTTGTGTCCTTGATCCCTGATCCCAGCAGCATTCACCAAAGGCGAAGAAAGCCGCCATTTTTATTTTATTTTTATTTTATTTGCAGCCCAGTACCAAATGATCCACGGATCGGTACCGATCCGCGGCCCGGTGGTTGGGGACCCCTGATCTAGAGCATCAAGTATGTATTACAACTTCTAATTCCCTTGCCTCCCCATGTTTGGTACCACTAATTTTACTTTGACAATAAAAGGTATGATGGGCACACTCATCATAGGGTCATCTTTGTCAGTGGCTTCTCCAGGGAGGTGGTGTTGGTCTGTGCTGCTCCGCTCTGCATGGAGAAGACCTTGCAGGGTGTGTCTAGCAAAACAGCTAGTGTCAGAAGGCTTCCCTTGATTTTTCCAACCCCTGGTGGCTGTGTTAGACCTTGGTTGTGGAGCTTGTGGAACAGGTACGGGAGCCAGGAAGTCAGCTGCTCTATCACAATCCTGGCAACAATGATAGCACTTTATCATCCTGTTGGGTCAGTGGCAGTAGCTTCAGCAGGTCTGGTTAGCTGTCATCTGGCTGCAGTTCTCCTAGGAAGCCCTTCAGGTAGTAATTTTTTTCATTGGTTGATGTCGTGGTCTAATTTGAGGGCAGTGGTATACCACGAATTAAGCATCTCTGTATCCCCCTAATGTTACAGGCCAGCTTTACTTCTGGGTTAATGGCATTTTTAAAATAGTGTAAGATTACTTTTTCAGGCCAATCCATGAGGTGGCTCACAACCCTTCTAAAGTCCCATATAAAGTCTGATAGGGGTCACTAACCCTGTTTCATTTCCATTATTTTGTCTTCATTTTCTGCCACTCCATCTGGATTTTCAAATCTGAATCTCAATAACTGAATGAATCAATCGACATCCTGTAGCTCTGAGGCTTATTCTTAGTGCAGCTTGGCCATCCAGTCAGAAGCATCCCCCTCATTCATCCCATCTGTTATTGCAGTAACCAGATCGCACTCTGTTGCATATTGGCCTCCAAATTGGTCTATTTGAGACCAGATTCGAGTGAGGAAATAAGCAAAATGTTCGTGTTTGCCATCGAAAGTGGCCTTGAACAGCACCTGGTCTGGTCTGGTTTGTGGGTGGAGAGGTGGTATTGGCCTGTCACCTGCAGGTTGAGCTGGAATGAAAGGAACCTGATGGTGTGTATCTGGGTTGGAAAGGTCTTCCAAGGCCTGGCCAGGTTTTGGCTATCTGGGAGAAGGGCCTTTGCAGGGTTTCTCCGAGTGGGGTTTGATTTAGTGCCTGCCAGTTGGAAGGTGAGTGTTGCCTTAATCTCTGCATGGGTGCAGGGGGAGTGGCTGCTGTCTGCTGTTTGCACAGGTCCCTATGTGTGGAAGGGATTTCTGATTCCCTCTGGGGCCAGGGCGTTGTCGGCGCTGACATCCAATGGCACTGGATCCACCCCTGGCCTGGATAAAATCCCCAGGGTAAATCTCTTTCTGTGTGCTGAGGAGGGGGACTTTGAGGTTGCAACATACCTATTGTAGTCTGCCTCTCTCGTCGATGCGGGCTGTCATGCTGGGCCTCTCCAATTGGCATCTGAGTAAATTCCTCTTCCCTTGTAACTCTGGGGAAAGAGAATATTGGTGGTGTCAGGCTGCACATGGGCTGAATAGTTTGTGGCTTTGAGGCAAAACTTCCCATCTTTAACTGCTGGAATTTTTGTAGTAATTCTGCTAATGATCAGCTCCTAGAATGACTTTGGGGGTTGTCATCTTGAGAGGTTTCCAATTCAAATTGAACCTCAAACCTGCAGTCTGCCTCCTTTTTGTATGTATAGGGCTCGAGAAAGATTTTTCTCCAGGAATTTTAATTAGCCTTGTCTGACAGCTTTCCCATGAATCAGAACATCTGGTTGCCTCTTCTCTGCATCTCTAAAAGCTTTCATCATCTTCTCCGGGGTGGGTGGGGGATTCAACTAAAGCTCCAGAGCCCCCCAAAAAATCTCCTTCTGCCTCACCTTCCATGTTGGCTGATTGGTTGGATTTTTCCATTGCTGAAAAAAAATCCGGGAGTTCAGCAACCCCTCTTCTCTCCTTTTTGGGAGTGCTGAAGTTTGTTAGAAGAGTTTTGGAATAATATCAAGATTCCAGAAGACATTCATTCCAGCCAGTAACTCTGAGACAAACATAATCTCAAAGTATTTTTATTACAACAGGAACTGGTACAAAGTGAGGAAATTCCGAAACTGAAATTCTCCTGAGCTTCCCACAAGTTTCTAACCTAATTTTTTCCCCATCACCTATCACGTGAACCAATCTCCTTCCAACTCCATTTTTCTCTGCACCATTCATAATGACCTTGGAGCATAAGAGATTTATTATGTCTACTGAGAGCTACTCCAATAACACCATCCCCCTCCAGTTCTCTGCAACACTGTGACAGCTTTTAATCATGATTCCAAAGCTGACAACCAGATGCCATGCTGTGAGCACCACAACCAGCTCAGCTACAGACTTCAACCCCATTCTTTATTCAATTAATTATGAAACTTCAAAATACAAAGGATTTCAGTATGTTCCATAAATATTGAAGGACAACAAAGAGTCAAGGAAAATACAATTTTCTATCTCTTCTGTAAAATTTCTCCCTATTTACTAAAGAATAGAGTCTAAAGACTTCCACTGTCCTGCCTCTTAGTCAGCTCTCATCCAAAAAAATTATACTTCTAGAACAGTTGGAAATGAAATATCTCTTCAGACACAAGGTATTTTAAAATCAGCTCCAAATTAGGATTAATATCTGGAGATGTCATAGAAAAGAAAATCACAAAGACACGCTCTTAACATTAGGCAGGGTTCAAGGGTGCAGAAGGTATCAGAGATCATTAGAGTTAAGTGTCAAGAACCTAGAGTGCCACCAAACTGCATAGCTCTGGGTGATCTTCTCTAGCATTCTCTGGAGACCATATGCCAGAATGGCAGACAGCAGAAGTAAATTCCCTGGGTATCGAAGCATCTTCCTCCAACATCATTTTCTAGATTTATCCTGAGAGGAAGGATGACAACCATTGTAGAAGAGTGTCTCCAGGGATGTATCTGCAACATTTCACAAAATCCTTTTCTACAGCTGCCCCACTCTACATGGAGCCCTGGAAGAGGTCCTGAGTATCAATTATCACTCACAATAATTATCACAATCCCAGACTTTGAGGTGTCTACTGTTACTTTTCCAGTGACTGATGTTGACATAATGCCAGACTGAAGCAACATGGAATGGATCTTGCATCAGAAGAAGATATAAGCCTCTACTCATGCTGAATGGTTTGAACAAGATTGAGGACACAGGCAAGAGCTGTGAGGCTGAATGTACCTTTTCCTCTTTTCCAGATGAAGCTCAATTTGTTTCTGTTTGGAAAAGGAAAGCTCCTGGATATTCCATTTTCTGAGGGTGCTTTGAAATCATCTAACTCTTATTTGGAAACAGGTGATTGATTCAGCTTCATGAATTATGGATCTCCTGCTTCTGCTTTTGATGCTACTGGTGTCCCAGACAGTCTCTGGGAAGCTTAGAATGAAGTGCCCAATGAATATGGTGCACCTGGATAGAGAAAGACCATGGAGCTATTACAGGCCAGGAGACCATCTCATCGGTGTAGTCACCAGTGCAGTAACACTAAACCAAGAAATGTTGTTTTTCGACGTGCTTCCTTATACTCGGTCTTTCTTGTAAGTGATTAGTGTGATGAAATTGCATTCCTTCCATCTGCAGTTCTAACACTCTCATTCTTTTCTCCTTATCCTGCTTACTCCTATATTTCAGGAACTGATTAATTTTATTGATTGATCAGATTTTTGTGGGTTTCCTCTTTTGTCTTATTTAGGAGAAGTATCTACAACTAGAAAGATGAAGCAGAAAGAGTAAAATACCTGAAAGAAGTCCAAATTAATTTCCTCTCCACATCCAATCTAGAATGCATGACTTAAATGCTGACTTTTGTTTAAAGTACTGATAGATTGTAGTTAAATTTTCAAATATTTATAACTGCTTGTTAATATTCAATGCCTGATCTGTTATAGGAATAGAGGATGATGATTTTAGAACAGCTTTTCTAGGTCACTTATGAAATACTCTCTTCCTTTTATGATGGTTAAACTTTAAAAAATGAAATTTTGCAGACTGGGTACTGTGCTGATAAAAATTACTGCTGCTATAAATAATAGACTATTTGTGCTTTTTATCTGCTTCCCATTTTGTCAACATTTACAAATATTAAATTTAATGGGTGGCTATCATTTGCCTCTGCTTTTTGATCAGTATTGGCTTCATATCAATAGTCATGTTTTGATAAAGAGGGAGGGTTTTTCCAAAAAGGATTGTATTACTGCTGTTGATGATGCTTGTATTAACCAAAACATTTTTTATACTAGTATAACTTATACTTCCAAAGGAATAGAACGTTTTATTTTCACCATTCAATTGATCAACAAGAATATCCAGTTCCTATGCAATCTCACACTTGGCTACAATATCCATGACAACTATTTGAAAACTCTTGGCACTTCGGATGTCTTGCTGGACATGCTTTCTACTGGAAAAGCCAATGTTCCCAACTACAGTTGTGGAAGAAAGGACCACATTTTGGCTCTTCTTGATGCTGTTGACAGGGAGATTTCCATCCAGATGTCAACATTAGTAGGCCCCTACAAAGTCCCACAGGTTTGTGTGTGTGTGTTTCTCTACATATAGTAAAGTGAATGGATGGTAGTGGGTGCAGGATTGATTCAATCATATTGTCAACTCATAAAACATTTTGTATACATGTTTTATAGTTGATAGCAGAAAGAAGTGGGGGAGTTTCAGAGAGCTGGCAACAGGCTAAATCAAAAGTACATTCCATTCATATTTTCTTACTGATTAGGTGGCTGAAGCTTCTTCCAGGAAAATATCTAATTGGAGAGCATGATTGATGACTCTTGGCTATGGATGTTTTTTGTTGGGTGATTTATTTTATTTATTTATTTTATTTGTCAATTGTTTACAAGATAATCAGTATAAGTGTATACATAGTTATGAATACATGAAATGGATACATATAAGAAAAATAAAAGAAACAATAGGACAGGGATGGTAGGCACATTGGTGCGCTTATGCACGCCCCCTAGAGACCTCTTAGGAAAGGGGTCAGGTCAATAGTAGACAGTCTGAAGTTAAAGTTTTGGGGGTTTGGGGAAGAAACTACAGAGTCGGGTAGAGTATTCCAGACATTGACCACTCTGTTGCTGAAGTTGTATTTCCTGCAATCAAGTTTGGTGCGGTTAACCTTGAGTTTGTATCTATTGTGTACTCTTGTGTTGTTATGGTTGAAGCTGAAGTATTCATTGAGAGGTAGGACATTGCAATGAATGGTTTTATATACCATGCTTAAATCAGACTGAAGACGGTGTAATTCAAGGTTTTCTAGTTCTAAAATTTCAAGTCTGGTGGCATAAGGTATTCTACAATGAGTAGAGGAGTGGAGAACTCTCCTTGTGAAATATTTCTGGACTTTCTCAATTGTGCTAATATCAGATACGTGATGTGGGTTCCAGACTGATGAGCTGTATTTGAGTATTAGTCTAGCAAATGTTTTGTATGCTCTAGTTAGTAGTGTGATATTACCAGAGAAAAAGCCATGTAGAATTAGGTTAACAACTCTTAATGACTTTTGGCTATGTAGTTGCGGTGGGCTCTACCACTTAGATCATTAGAGGTGAGTATTCCAAGGTCCTTTACAGAGCCTGGATCATCAACAAGGTCTTAACTATTCAGCTTGTATTTTATTTTCTGATATATTTTTTTGCCAATATGTAAGACAGAGCATTTATTTGTTGAGATTTGAAGTTGCCATTTGTTTGACCATTCTGATACATAGTCCAAGTCTTTTTAAAGGGTAGCAGTGTTGTCTGTGGTATTGAACAGCTTTACATCATCAGCAAAAAGAAGGCAGTTGCTCTTAATATGATCACAGAGGTCATTTATGTAGAGTGTGAAGAGAGTTGGTCCTAGAACACTGCCTTGGGGGACACCACTATTGACAGGTACAGAATTTGATAGGACACTCCCAATTTTGACCATTTGTTGTCTGTTTGACAGGAATGCTTCTATCCAGTTATTCAGTTGTCCAGAGATACCATAGGATTTTGAAGTTTCCTTATTGTTATGGGCAATCTGTTTTTTGTTTTGTTTTGGGAGTTGTTGTTGGTACATATAGTTTGATGACTCTTTTGACTTCAAGTAAAAATATGTTGTAATGGTCTTCAACAGTATTGCATCCAGTGAATAGAGATTGCCAATCAAGGGATGAGAGATCGTTGTCTATAAGATCATAGTTGCCTTTTTTGAAGTTATAATTGGAGATTACGTCATTGTGGTGGTTTTTGTGTGGGCATATGTTGAGACAAAAGTCAATCATATTGTGGTCACTGCTGGAAAAGGGTTCTTTAGTTTGTATTCCGTAAATTAAATTCATACTATTGCAGAAGATGAGATCGAGGCAGTTGTTTAGTCTAGTGTTGTTGGTTACTAGCTGTTCCAGTCCCAGATTTGTAACAGGATTGTAGAAGGTTGCGTGTATGGTTGATACACCCAGAGGGGTGGGGGGAAAAGTAGGATCAAGGGTGACAGTGAATTATGTATCTCAAAGTTGGCTGCGCCCAGATTAATGCCGGATGTAGAATATTATCTTCAAATAAGTCCTCTTTAATTTTGGGAGTGTGGCTCAAGGCTTATGATTTCATTGGAGTAACTTCTGGAATCCTGACAGACAACCAACTCTGAGATACATAATTCACTGTCACCCTTGATCCTACTTTCCCCCCCATCTCTGACACATATCTTCTCTTTTTTTAGTTGCAAAGTCATGTCCAACCAATCATGACCCCATGGACAATGTTCCTCCAGACCATCCTGTCCTCTATCATCTTCTGGAGTTCATCCAAGCTCACACCCACCACTTCAGTAATTCCATCCAGCCACCTCATTCTCTGTCATCCCCTTTTTCAATTGCCCTCAATCTGTCTCAGTATTAGGCTCTTCTCCAGTGAGTCCTTCCTTCTTATTATGTGGCCAAAGTACCTGAGTTTCATCTTCAGGATCTGGCCTTCTAAAGAGCAGTCAGGGCTGATCTCCTCCAGGACTGACCGGTTTGACCACCTTGCTGGAGTCTTCTCCAGCACCATAAGTTCAAAGGCCTCAATTCTTTGGTGCCTAACTTCTCTCTGCAATTCAAAAGCTGCTTTTCATTATCTCTATTGTAGGTGTCATGGATGGGAACTGGGATACACATTAGGCATGTATCAAAACAGTCCTATTCTCTTATGATAGCATCTCTATTGCTTTCAGGGAGAAATTGCTAACTCTTTGAAAGATGGATTCAAGGTTCAGAAGGATCTTGACACCAAGCCCTGTCCAATGAAATGCAATTCTCAGTGGTGAAAAAAATTAAGTCCTATTCCTAGACAAGAAATATTAAATGCAGTTATAGAATTGTTCATACCTGGCTGCAGATTAGCAACTGTGAGAGAAATCTAAGTGTCCTATTGGATCATGACTTAAATATGAGACACCAGTATGTTGCAGCTGCCAAAAAAGCCAATGCAGACCTAGGCTATATCAGTAGAGGGGTGAAATCAATAAAAGGATAATATTTGTAGCTCAGTGTTGAAATGAGGGTTTCTTGTTGCTTTCTGAGTCTGGTTATTTTATTGCAGACATTTCATTACCTAAACTAGGAAAGATCATCTCAGCCCTGAACTTGACTGTGGCATTTTGGGGCTTCAGTTCTACAATAACAGGTGCTGTGGGAAAGGGAGGGGAGAGTAGTGATAGGTGGTGTGTTGTAGCCAAAATAAAACACTGTCCCTTGGGAAAGAAGGACATTCCCACCAGGTGGCCAGAAGGAGGGGACTGGAGTCATCTAGTAACTGGACTGCATCTTATTTTACTGGTTATTTGGAGAAAGTGAAAAAAAATAAGTAGGTGAAAACATTTTTCACCAGCCCATGCCAATATGACATATCCAATAAATCTATTTTTTGATGAATCTACCTGTCTCGAAGTTTTGATTGCCAAGGGTGTGTTACTTGGAATCCTGAAATTAAGTATTCTTAATATTCTGTTTAATTTTTTAAACAATGGCTAATCAACAAACTGTTCCAAGATATTTATCAAAACAAAGTTGGATTTATTAAAAACTCATATTTTGGACTTGACCTGACCCAAAATATAACACAGCCTTCTTCATTGCTTTTCCAGATCAGTCATAGAGTTGTGTCAGAGACTCTGAGCGATAAAAGTAAATTCCCTTTTTTCCACCGGATGCTCCTCAAAGAAGGGTTTCAGTATTCAGCAATTGTCCGAGTGCTCCTATACTTCAGATGGACCTTGATTGGTCTCCTTGCTCCAGACACAGAGGAGGGAGAGAATTTCCTCAGGACTTTTCCTCCTGTGCTTGTCAGGAATAGAATTTGTGTTGTTATATCACAACAATTCTCAATGACTGGATATCCAGCACCCTTGAGGGATTCCAGCTTTTCTCAGTGGAAACAAGTCAATGTCTTTGTTCACTTTACAGAACACATTATTCTTTCAAGCACATTTCATATTTTTCATTTAACACTTGACATTTTGTCAGGACCCATTAGAGAGAAAATCTGGATCACCACA
>NW_020769734.1:7494-36395 GCF_900518735.1 Pseudonaja textilis | reverse complement strand
ACTGGAGGCTCCAAGGCTGCAGCCCTGGCAGGTATGGGGTCCCCACAAGGATCCAGCAAATTAAATTCCTCTGGAGACAGGAATCTGTTTGAGAAATAGAGGAATCGTATCAACTCCTTGTGCTACAAAAGGACAATAGATTTGCCTAATGTGCTTGCTTGGGGGATAATTTACCAAGGAGCTGGTACTAGATATGTTTTAAGGACTTCTAATTTTAAAAGGGTGATTCCACTTTTAACAATATTCCTGTATGTAGGGTTTGTGATTAGCACTATAGAATTTTACTGTTATAAATTTGAAGGAGACCCTGAGAACAACTGATGGCCTGACCCTCAGCTGGGTTCTATTTCCAATGTGAGTGGCTCATGAATCATGATAGAATGAGGAAGTCATTGTTCAGCTGTTTACTCCAGCAGAAATAGAGCTACATCCTTGGGACAGAGGTTCATTTCAAGTACTCTGACTAAAAGTTTCCTCATAACTTTATACAAAATGTTCCTTTATTGTTTACAACATGTCAACCTGAGTGACTTCTTTCAAAAGATCAGAATTCACACTGCATGATGTTGGAAGAAATGTTCATCTGGGTTCGGTTCCAAGTGGAGAGAAAGACAATGGAAACATGGAGGCGATTTGGAAAGATGGTTTAATGGTGGACAGGACCAAATGGTTCTAGTTCCTGTGCAATCAAGCACATGAGAGAGAGGGGGAGGGAGGGATGGAGGGAGGGAGAGAGAGATATATAGATTTATACCCTCTCTTGGGCTTTGAACTTGCTTGCTAATCCTATGAAAGAAATGTATTCTGATTGATTGCCCATGCAGGGGTAACTTTGTAGGTTGTCTTGAGTCCCAGGCTTGGTTGAAACTTGCTGGGTGATACAATCTTCCCAGGTGCCATGTGGTGAGATGGGTAGAGAGCTAATTCCATTATGTCCTGAGGTTGAAGTTATTTTGTTTTGTAGATAAGCTGGCCCAGCATTTTGTCTTGTGGAAAGGTTGGCACCAGTCTTTCTGGGGCTATTAACAAAGGTGGGGGGTGCTTTCTAAAAGGATGTTTCTCCTTTTCTTGTCCAGGGAGGTATTTATAATAGTCTGCCTTTTAAATATTTCCTAGAATATGTCATTCTTCTGGGAGAGGGGTAGGTACTAACTTTATACTGTGATTACATTTGTCTTTTTTGCTACAGGATTACATTTGTTGCATTTAGTAACAAGGTAGAAAAAACTTTCTAATCTTATTATTCTCAGGAATTTCTTGCTGCATGTAGTTTGTCAGTTTTACAAGGAAGCTGGCAAAGAGGGATACATAAACAGTCCGGCTGGTAATTTAATCAACTCTAACTTTTGGTGGCTTGTTTCTACATAACTTCTTTGCTTCCTGGCTGACTTGGTGTTGAAAAAATGTTTGAACATCTTTTCAGCAATAGTATTCTATTCCTACAGAAGTTATTGCTTTTCCTCCTCCTGCAGGATTTTCAGGGGATATTCCCTATTTGAAGGATTCCTTTGTTTTATATTCTTCTTCATTTTATATTCTTAAACTGTCACCAAGCTAATATAGCCTAACCCATCTCTCTACTGAAATCCCCATTAAATATCTGACTGGTAGCTGCTCAGTCTCTGCACTAAGCCAACCAGTGTAGGGGAGTCTGAACTTCTCTGGTTCACTTGTGAAGCTGTAAAACTGCTCCTCTTCTTAAGGTAATTTTTTTCCTTTAATTAAGCCAGAATATCATCATTGAGTTCATTTTATCATGTTCCACAGTCATGTATAATTGTGAACAGATCTTAAGCTTCTGTGTAAAATCTTCCAGTTTTTGGAAGAGTGCTCTATCCTTCCCTTCTCCAGTTATAACACTAGTAGAAAAGATGCTTTGGGGTAACAGATTTTTATTTTCAAGGAGTTTATGAATATTTTCTTTTTTGTTGTTGTTCAGTTTATTTGATGCCTGCTATAGAAGGTTCCCTATAGTTGATCAAATGTGCCTATTACATTTTCTCAATACATATTTTTTCAACATATGATTGACAAATTTTGCTGAACCTTTCTTGTTTACTTATGAACTTAGTGATAACACTTGTCCTAATTAAGCATTTTGGCATCTTAAAAAGAACTGATAACAGATAATTAGAGTTGGAAGGAACCTTGTAGGTCATCTAGTCCAACCCACCACCCAAACGGGAGACCCTACACCATTTCTGACAAATGGTAGTCCAATCTCTTCCTTAAAGGCTCAAGTGATGGTGCTCCCACAACTTCCGAGGGCAAGCTGTTCCACAGCTGGTCACTGCTAGAAAGTTTCTCCTTATTTCCAGGTTAAATCTCTCCTTGTTCAGTTTCCATCTGTGGAAAAAAAAGTCATATATGAAAATATCTGGTGGGATAACAAACCAAGGTTTCTGCTTTTAAAATTCCTGGATGTTTCCATTTCTAGTTCCATCTCTTTCTGGAGAAGAATGAGTTCTACAATCTTTCCCACTGGAATCTTTACATGGGCCATAATGGAGAAATAGCTGCAGATATGGACATTGAGTTCTTGGTGATTTCACCTGATGGGGATTTGATGAAAAGGAAACTGGGGAGTATTGAAAGACAGAGAGTTATTATTAACGAATTTGCTCTTTCATGGATAAATCTGCTCAACAAGGTGGGTCAAATATTTCTGTGTTTTCTCCATTTTTCTAAAGATTGTGATCCATTTCAAATGGGTTAACTCGAGTCACTATGGCAGATGACCCTCACTGGGAATTAAATGTATAGAAGAGAAAACTTAACATTTGTTAGATGGATTGTGGAAACTTCAGTACTATTCACAAAAACATCCTTCAGATGCCATGATAAGGAATATTCCTTTAAACTGATTCAGTCATGTCCAATATTGGATGCTGGGTGATTATTCTTTGGGATGGATACCATGGATCAAGCAGGTGAGTAAGTGCTAACAGGTGCCTCAGGTTCTTTGAGCCAGTGTCTGAATTCAGGTTAGGACTGATTCATATGAAATATAGTCATGACTGGTTAGAGGTCCTATTGGTGTATGTGAGAAATAAGTCTCACCTTGTCCAGATTGAGGAATGTCTCTCTTGAAAGGTGCAATTAACAAACTGCTGAGCTGCCCAGACAGCTGAGCAGCACTGTGCATGGGTGTGCAGCATTTGAGAAGCTTCTTTTTTCCTGCTTTTTCAACCTCAGCTGTGCACAAAGCAGCTGAAGTTGAAAAAGGAGGAAATAATGGACAGGTAAGAGCCCAGGCAGGCGGGTGGGCTAAACAGAAGCAGACACTGAACTAGTTTTGTGTCTGCTGCTCTTCAGAACTACCAGTTCTACAGAGCCAGACAGAACTGGTAGAATCCCACACCTACTTGAGAGCCATGTGAATTGAAGAAACAAACACATGAATAAAGAAAGCCCTCCTTTTAAAGGTTTATTTCCCCTTACAGCTTAATTGGGGGATGGTTTTGGATTCTTTTCAAAGGGAATGTGTTTTGCAATCCTTTATATACTCCAGAAAAAGCCTATCCATATTCTACTGGTCCAAGTTTCTTTTTCATTATTGTTTTTTTAAATAAATCTAAAACATAGAAATTTAATAAATCTTTTGTAATAATTTAATGAAAGATTATTGTACTGTACTTTAAAATCATAGTTATGTGAACAATGGAGAAATGTATGTTAACAAGGCTATATTGGTGTCACTTAAAGCTGAAATTTTTTCAATTCCATCCCTCCACTCTTTCTTAACTAGAATAATCCTTTATTGCAATGTTAGAGGCTAGGGGAGTGAGTAAATGAACAATCTGCCAGTATTTATCTCTCCTAAATCTGATTGGAATGAGTCAAGGATTTCATATTTATCTAAGTGAAGCCCAGGAACGATTTGGCTAATATTAATGTCTGCATCCATTTTCATGCATGCTTCATTCCAATATATTTTCTTTGGCATTTCTTCTTTTTCTGCTTAGTCTCTGCCTCAGTCTCAATGTGTGGAAAGTTGTCATCCTGGATCTGTCAAGCGGAAGCGAGAAGGAGAGCCTGCTTGCTGCTATGACTGCATTCCTTGTCCTGAGGGGACCATCTCCATTCATGAAGGTGGGGGACACAAAGGAAAGGGACAGGACTCGTGGAAGTCGATTCATCTGAAACACTGCAATACAAATACAAGTCAAAAGACAGATTGAAACTCATTTTTGTTTTGGTTTTGCTAGCAATTCAGCAGTTTGATTCTCCCCAGATCAGGGTTGACTCAGCCTTCCATCCTTCCATTGTTGATAAAATGAGGACCCAGATTCTTGGAGGCAATACTTACTCTAAACTGCTTAAAGATGGCTGTAAAAGGACTATAAAGGGTTATATAAGTCTAAGCACTGTTGCTGCTATCTTCAAATTGCACAATTTCTTATTTAGAGGGAGAAATAACAGAAAAACCTTGAAGGAAGGCCGAGGAAGAGATAGGTGGTATAGCAGATTGCACAAGCTTCTCTACTGCCAGAAAAAAAATTCTCTTCTGCTTTCTAGTTTGGATTACAGATTAATTGCATAACTAACTCTTTTTCTAGCTGATTAGATTTCAAAAAAACAGGCATCCAAAGTTAAGTACATTAAGAAGTGCCATCTTGCAAGATCCAGGAAATATGTCTAGTAAGAGTCGTTTTACTGTAATGCAAGTTCTGCAAATGACAGAAGAAATCATTCATGTTCCAGGACTTCTTCTAATTTTATAAACTATAAAAATATCACTTTTATAAAGAAAATATTATATTGCTTACCTACTTTCTGTAGAGATTTTAAGCAACAATTCTCAGAAAATGCTGCTGGTAACACATTGTGTTGCAAGAGGGTATTTCTTGAAAGGAACAGAATATTTTTTTAAAATGTTGCTATTTTGTTTTACTCAGACACAGAAAAATGTACCAAGTGTCCAGATGAAACATATCCAAATGAGGACAGAATCCAATGTATCCCCAAAGTTATATCCTTCCTTTCTTATGAAGAACATCTGGGAATCATTCTGGTCTCTTTTGCCCTATTCTTGTTCTTAGCTACAGGCCTTGTTTTAATCATATTCATTAAACATCTAGAAACTCCCATTGTGAAAGCCAACAACCGAGACCTCTCTTACATCCTCCTGGTCTCCCTCCTGCTTTGCTTCTTGTCTCCTTTTCTCTTCATTGGGCAACCAAGGAAAGCCACTTGCCTTCTCCGACAAACAGTTTTCAGCATTGTCTTCTCAGTTGCCGTTTCTTCTCTCTTGGCCAAAACCATCACGGTGGTTCTGGCTTTCCTGGCAACAAAACCAGGAAACCGAGTGAAGAGATGGTTGGGGAAGAGCTTGGCCAACTCCGTCATCCTTTCTTGTTCTAGTGTCCAGATTATTATTTGCTCCATTTGGCTTGGAGTTTCTCCCCCATTCTGTGACTCAGATTTTTATTCCCAGCCTGGAGAGATCATCCTGCAATGCAATGAAGGCTCTGTTTTCATGTTCTACATCACTCTCGGCTACATGGGCTTCCTGGCTGCCATCTGCTTCACAGTGGCTTTCCTGGCCCGGAATCTCCCCGGAGCCTTCAATGAAGCCAAGCTGATCACCTTCAGTATGCTGGTTTTCTGCAATGTATGGGTGTCCTTCCTTCCCACCTACCTGAGCACCAAGGGAAAATATATGGTGGCTGTGCAGGTCTTCTCCATCTTGGCCTCCAGTGCTGGTCTGCTGGTCTGTATCTTTATCCCCAAGTGCTACATTATCATTCTGAAGCCAGACTTGAATACAAAGGAGCATCTTACAACCAGAAGAAATGTATAGTGTGAGTTAGAGGAATTTCTACTCTCAAAACATTTCAACAGACCAAGCATACAAAATGGTTCCAAGCTGTCCCCTGTAGATCAGCTGGGGTGACAATTTTGAGTTAAAATAATCACAGGGCAATTGGAAGATAGTATCCTCCATCTTATCCAGTATAATTGCAAAATGAGTATAGTCTGGATTATCCATCTGGTCAAAATATGTAGAAATAAAATAAAATGGGAACTGAAATACAGCCATATAAGAGTTTTACAAAACAATTCATGTTGTTTTTGCTCTTCTCTGCCCTTTTTCTAGACTCTCAACATCTTTTTTACATTGTGGCAATCAAATCTGATTGCAGTATTCCCTGTGTGATCTTACCAAGGCACTGAGAAATAAATATGGATCCTGGTCTGATTCAGAAGACCTGTTCTTAACTTTTGGAAATGGAAGTTTCCAAATTCAAATAAATTATCACATAGTTTCGCAGAAATTTTTTTGGTTGGGTATATTTCCCTTCTTGGCTTTATCATGGCTGTATTTTTCTAACAGCCAAGAAAGTCTCAGTGTTCCTCATCCATTCTTGGAACATTAAAGGACTGTGTTACAATCTGCATCTTTAACCAATCTGACGAAAGTCTGTTTTTGCTGATGCACCTGCAAAAACATGTAACAATATAGTTCAGCTTTCTAGTGTCTTCTGTTATTGAGTTCTTTTGGAGAGAAACCATTAGTCAAAAACATGTGCTGATTTTCTTCAAACCATGTATGCAATTAATGAGTTTTCAAAGGCTGATGTTAAATGGTTATTTTTAAACTCTAATTGTTCATTTTTAAAATCTGGTTTTCTTCTCTGTGTTCTCCTTTGAGCAATATATTTTGTTGACAGCTGGTTTAAATATAGCTGAGCTAATGTTTAATTTACAAGCTTGCAGTGTGGGTTGAATTCAATTCCTGCATGCCTCTTTCCCATCTGTGGCTCTAGTTATAGTACCTTTTCTCTATTCAAAGTGGGCAGTTTGTCCATTTCAGGAAGTTCAGTCAATTTCACAAGCTATTCCTCCTGGTGGGTAGTTCTGAATGTTTCCTTGTGCATTGAATAATCCCACCACAACAATCACATATTAAAACAATGTTCCATGGAATTTTCCTAACTGATCCTCCATCAATCTTCAAAGAAAATATTGAACATTTATCTTTAAAATCCATTTTTACATGTCCACAAAGCATAATAATATGTCCCTACACATTTTTCACATTTCCAGCTCTACAAGCCTTTTCAATTAAAAAAAGCCCATGATGTAATATCTGGAACATCAGTTTTAGTCAAATTGGTTTGAGACCCTTTATCAGTGTAATTTGTCTCATCTTTGTTCTCAGTGCTCCTCATCTTACTATTTAGCTCTGTCCCAAACTGAAGTGGGTAGAAATAGCAAAATGTTCAGAACCCTTTAAAAGACTTACGGGGGGAGAGCTTATGAGGAGCTTATGGGTCTCTCAGAGAACCTTGTCCACCTTCTTTGGAGTCACCAGCTCAATCTCCTCCCAGATCAGAACACCAGACTATGTAACAGGCACTGTGACCTTCCTTGTTCAGATCAGGAGAAATCTCAGTATTTTTTTTCCTCCAAATAGCCTGGATAATATTCCCCCAAAGCCCGAGCCAGATGTTCTGAAGGTCTCTCCCTAACCTATAAGGACCAGGTCACCCAAAATGTGACTGCTTCATGACTATCACCTGACCTAGTGAAGGTGCAGAAAATATTGCTTTTTCACCCCACTTATCACCATGAGGTAATCTCCAACATGGGCTCTTTCAAATATTCACTCAGATTCCCTTCAGTTTTAGTAAGATACGGCAGAAAACATCAGGGATGGGACTCCTAACGCATCGATCTGGCATTCAAAAGCAACAACCAAAACCCAGAGCCACCAAGGATCTTTTAGCCAGGCACTGAGACTAGAATCCTAAGGGCCACACAATGGGACAACCTTTGAGTAGCAGATCAGATGTCACCAAATATGGCCAAACATCTACCGATCCCTATCAGGATATTCCTACCTATTCCTTCAGCTCCCCTCTTTAATTCAAACCTCAAGTTAACATTTACAGGCCAAGAAACATCATCCACCGAAATCAGGAATCAGGAATTTGGGGACTTCCAACCACACCTTCCAACCTCTGGGCAATGTTTTTGGAAGAGTTACACACAGTCTCTGAGATGGGAAAGCCAAAGTGGGCCCTCTCCAAGAATTGTTTGCAGAAAAAGAAGATGGAGCTCCAAATTCCTCCCCCAAACCAGTTTCTGGGTGGATGTGGCAAGAAATCAAGTTGCATCACCCATCATGCTATGGGCACTGCCACCGTCCCAGATGCAGACCCCACTAGCCGAAGTGGCTTATGTAGATGTGAAAGGACAACACAGAAAGTGTCAAGATAAAGAAAAATTTCTACTCACTCTATGACTGTCTCCCTATATACCGAGGTTGTTGATTTTCTGCCTGGCTCTTTTGCAACAATTGACATTTCTAGGACCGATGGGAAATGGCATTTTACTTCAGGCACAAAGAATTATAAAGGCAGCTCCAGTTTAGGATTGAAAAATGGAGATCTAATACAAAAGAAAATCATAGAGAGAATTCTACTCTTAACATTAGGGAGGGTTCAAGGATGGTTGAACTAGAAAACAAGCAGGATAAGAGTTTTGGCATTAACATTGAGTGTAACCAAACTCCACAGCTCTGGGTGACCTTCCTCAGCAGTCTGTGGAGACAAGGCGCCATGATGAAGGAAGTCAATAGAAGAAGTCAGTAGCAGAAGTCAATTCTCTAGATGTTGAACTGTTTTCCTCCAGAATCACTTTCTGAACATGTTCTGACAGGAAGGACAGCAACACTTCCTGGGATGTATTTGTGACTTTTTACTTATATCAGGGGTGTCAAACTCAGTTTCATTGAGGGCCACATCAGGGTTGTTTCTGACCTCAGAGGACTGGGTGTGAGCATGGCCAAGGTAGGCATGGCAGTTTGATGTCACTCATATGGGGGGCACCTGTGGCCCAAACACTCCTCCAGCGTAAATGATGCTTTTGGGATGGCCTCCTGCAGCCCTCTGCCAGCAAAAATGGAGCTCAGATGTGGTTGCACACATCCCTCATGGCTCCTTTTTGGCCAGGATGGCCTCCTGCAGCCCTCTGGCAGCAAAAAAAAGAGTTCCCCTGTGATCTGCTTTTGGCGGCAGAGACTGCAGGAGGCCATTGCAGCTGAAAACGGAGCTTGGGAGGGCCACAGGAGCCCCTCCCGGGCTCTGTTTTCACTGGCAGTGGCACTGTGGGCCAGACTTTTGCTGTTTCCAGAGTGGCCCATGGGCCAGATCTAAGCACCTTGAGGGCCGGATCCAGCCCTTGGCCCTGAGTTTGACACCCTTGACTTACATGAACTTCAGGATCCTGAGAGGAGAAGTTGCTTCTCATCATAATTATCACTATTCTGGTGATATATATATCACTAGTCTGGTGCTAGATCTATTCGGCTACAGTCAGTGCCTTTGATGTTATGATCGCCTGGTGCCTCAATCACTACACCAAACTGGTCTGGTTCATATCCACACAATCCACTTAGCCTGGTCACATCACCAACTTTCTCACTTTTCCTGTTCCTCACCGGGATGGATCTGTCTATCTCCTCAGCTCTCTCCTCTCACTCAAACCCCAAGTTCTCCATTCAAAGACAAGTTGCACATATCAAGTGACATTTCATTTCCATCTGTTCTCCAGGTAAGATACGTAACCTCAACAATAAATCACCCAGGTAAACCAGGAACACAGGTCTCCCAACTGCTCCTCAAAGCACTTGTGTTTGATGTGGAGGTGTCACACAAAGCCTGAGAGATGGGAATGTCAGATGGGGCCCATCCCACTAAATACATCTATAAAAGCAGAGAAAGGGCCACTGTGTATCTCTAAATCAGTTTCTTGGCAAGTTTGGCAAGAAATGAGGTCACACCATACACCATGCCATGAGCACCACCACCAGCTCAGCTCCACACTTCATCACCATTCTTTATTCAATAAACTATGAAACTATGAAACTTCAAAATACAAAGGATTTCAGTATTTTCCATAAATATTGAAGGACAACAAAGAGTCAAGGAAAATACAATTTTCTATCTCTTCTGTAAATTTCTCCCTATTTACTAAAGAATAGAGTCTAAAGACTGCCACTTTCCTGCCTCTTAGTCAGCCCTCATCCAAAAGAATTATACTTCTAGAACAGTTGGAAATGAAATGTCACTTCAGACACAAGGCATTTTAAAATCAGCTCCAAATTAGGATTAATATCTGAGGATGTCAAAGAGAAGAAAATCACAAATAAGTCCTGCTCTTAACATTAGGCAGGGTTCAAGGGTGCAGAAGGTATCAGAGAGCATTAGAGTTAAGTGTCAAGAACCTAAAATGCCACCAAACTGCATAGCTCTGGATGATCTTCTCTAGCATTCTCTGGAGACCATAAGCCACAATGGCGGACAGCAGAAGTAAATTCCCAGGATATTGAGGAGGCTTCCTCCAGCATCACTTTCTGGACATGTCCTGAGAGGAAGGATGACAACCATTGTAAAAGAGTATCTCCAGGGATATATCTGCAACATTTCACAAAAATCCTTTTCTTCAGCTGCCCCACTCTACATGCAGCCCTGGAAGAGGTCATGAGTACCAATTATCACTCACAATAATTATCACAATAGCAGACTTTGAGGTGTCTACTGTTACTTTTCCAGTGACTGATGTTGACATAATGCCAGACTGAAGCAACGTGGAATGGATCTAGCTAAGAAATAGATATAAGCCTCTACTCATGCTGAAGGGTTTGCACAAGATTTAGGACACAGGCAGGGGCTATGAGGCTGAATGTACCTTTCTCTTTTTCCCAGATTAAGCTCAATTTGTTTCTGTTTGGAAAAGGAAAGCTCCTGGATATTCCATTTTCTGAGGGTGCTTTGAAATGATCTAACTCTTATTTGGAAACAGGTGATTGATTCAGCTTCATGAATTATGGACCTCCTGCTTCTGCTTTCAATGCTACTGGTGTCCCAGACAGTCTCTGGGAAGCTTAGAATGAAGTGCCCACTGAATATGGTGCACCTGGATAGAGAAAGACCATGGAGCTACTACAGGGCAGGAGACCATCTCATCGGTGTAGTCACCAGTGCAGTAACACTAAACCAAGAAATGTTGCTTTTTGACATGCTTCCTTATAGTCTGTCTTACTTGTAAGTGATTCAGTGTGATGAAATAGAATTCCTTCCATCTGAAGTTCTAACACTCTAATTCTTTTCTCCTTACCCTGCTTACTCCTATATTTCAGGAAGTGATTAATTTTATTGATTGATCAGATTTTTGTGGGTTTCTTCTTTTGTCTTTTTAGGGGAAGAGACACACATACAAAGATGAAGCCGAAAAAAATACCTGAAAGAAGTCCAAATTATTTTCCTCTCCACATCCAATCTAGAATGCATGATTTGAATACTGACTTTTGTTTGAAGTAGTGATCGTTGTAGTTAAGTTTTCATATATTTATAACTGCTCATTGATATTCAATGCCTGATCCTTAATGGAATAGAGGATTATTTGTTTTTAGAAAAGTTTTTCTAGGTCACTTGAGAAATATCCTCTTCCTTTTATTCAATCCTGAGGTGTGGCACAATTGAGTAACTGACATTTGAAAAGTCTCCCAGCACTCTGTTTATAGCAAGAACATGCCCCTTACCACTCTCTAGCACCCAACATCAGCACTCAATGTCTTATCAGCAGTCTACCATTCAGTGCCTGTGTATCTGGCCTCTGTGTTCCACACACTTCTCCTCCAGCACCAATCAGCTGGGCTTCTGAGAACTGTCCGTTAGCTGTGCAGTTGATGGGAGAATGCCATCATTGCTGGGATCGAGGCTGACACCGCCTAACAGCTTGAGAGTTTCCTCTAAATCAAACAAGGAGTTTGGGATCTCCTTGTGATCGACAGAGTGTCCTCTCTATTTTCATCATCCCTTCAGGGAGACTTAGGTACCTCGGAAGCTCCTAGAAGGTCAGATTTGGCGTGATTCCATGGAGCCCCCTGGAGATGTGTTATGTCAAGCCTGCCTCCCTCTTCTCTAGCATTCTTTGGAGATCATTATGCTACAATGGTGGACAGCAGAAGTCAATTCCCTGGGTACTGGAGCATCTTCCTCCAGCATCACTTTCTGGACCTGTCCTGACAGGAAAGATAACAACCATTGTAGAAGAATGTCTTGAGGGGTGTATCTTCCATATTTCACAAAAATCCTTTTCTCCAGCTGCCTCTCTCTACATGGAGTCCTGGAAGAGGTCTAGAGGACAAATTATCATTCACTGTAATTATCACAATCCCAGACTTGAGATGTCTATTGCTATTTTTCCAGTTGATAGAACATCAGACTAAAGCAACATGGAATGGGTCTTGCATCAGAAAAACATATAAGCATCTACTCATGCTGAATGGTTTGCACAATGTTGAGGACACATGCGGGGACTGTGCTGCTGAATGTACCATTCTCTCTTTTCTAGATGAAGCTGGATTTGTTTCTGTTTGAAAAGGGAAAGCCATTCAATACTGCAATTTCTGGGAGTGCTTTGAAATCATCTAACTCTTCTTTGGAAACAGGCAATTGATTCAGCTCCATGAATTATGGACCTCCTGTTTCTGCTTTCAATGCTACTGGTGTCCCAGACAGTCTATGGAAAGCTTAGAATGAAGTGCCCACTGAATTCAGTGCACCTGGATAGAGAAAGACCATGGAGCTACTACAGGCCAGGAGACCATCTCATTGGTGTAGTCACCAGTGCAGTTACACTAAAACAGAAAATGTTGTTTTTCAACCTGCTTCCTTATACTCAGTCTTACTTGTAAGTTATTCAGTGCAATGAAATTGTATTCCTTCCATCTGCAGTTCTAACACTCTCATTGTTTTCTCCTTATTCTGCCTACTCCTATATTGCAGGAACTGATTGATTTTGTTGATTGATCAGAGTTCCATGGGTTTCTTCTATTGTCTTATTTAGTGGAAGACACACAAAAACAAAGAGGAACCAAAAAAAAAAAACACCCTGAAAGAATTCCACATTATTTTTCTTCCCACATCTAATCTAGAATGCCTGACCGGAATACTTTGTTCAAAGTAGTGATTGTTGTTGTTAACCATGACCTCTCTCCCATTTCCATATTTTTATAACTGCTCATTGATTTGAATGCCTGATCCTTATAGGAATAGAAGATGACTAGTTTTTTTAAAAAAAAACAAGTGTTATTGATTTTACAAACAAACAAACAAAACAAAACATCATTAAACATTAAAACATAAAACCTCTTTCCATTGTAAATCTTTACAAGGCAGGTAACATATTGTTTTATATCACATACTTATAATTTATCCCATTTCCATATAAACACGTAAATTCTCTTTACCAAATTCCACATTGTTTCTCTTTAATCATTATTCAATCATATTTCCTTTCTAATTTATCTGCTATTCAATCATCACATTTATATTTTCCTCTGGCTTGTTTATAATTATTCTCATCTAGTCTTCCTCCGAGATTTTATTATTTAATTCTTAATTAAACACACACACATAAGACATAAACATAAAAGCATAAAACTTTCTTTTAGAAAGTAACTTGGCCCCAGATTACCTCTTTTTGTATGGACTTCAATTGAATTCATGCTCTTCTTATATACCATTACCTATCTTGTTTACCATTCTGTGTCTATTATATAACTCCTCTCCACTTTTGCCTCATCTTAATTCTGTTTTATATATTTAATCTTGCTTTAAAGAAAAATATTTTTATATCTTTTGTCCATTTCTCCATTTACATCTGTCTCATTTCCAATTTAAAAAAGAATAGTTTCCCCTGGAATCACTAATCAGAGTATGATGCCTTTCTATCATTCCCCTAAATTAAAATTTAAAATAACACCTAAATCCCAATCAGATTCTGCTTAGTACATTCTACTATTTCAAAAACCAATACTACAATAATAAATCCATAACAGTCAACACATTAATCCATTAAACTCTATATTTAAACTAATATTTTAAACATTCCCTTTAGTATTTTATTAAAACTTAATATCATTCATTATTAAACATTTTAAAGTTATACCTTAATATTTTAGTCTTTTATTAGATCTTAAAAAGTTCTGATTATCTACTTATAATACAAATACCACTATTACAATACTCATGTGTACTTTGCAGAATTCCCTTTTTTTTAAAAAAAAAACATACATAACCCATTATCCCTAAAAAAAAATTTCTTTTCTCCATCTTGTTTTATACCTTTGTAACTTTTTCCCCCTTTTCCCTTTCCTTCTTAGCCCACCTAAACTTTTTCCCCCCTCCTCTCCAAACTTCTGCCTTCTTGGTTTCCCCTTTCTGTTGCATTCCTCTTTCCTTTTGCTTTCTAGCATTCTGTTGTTTTTGTATCTTCTTTTTCTCTTTCATAAATATTTTTTTATTTCTTAAGTCCTTCCTTTTTGCTCCTCTCTCTCCTTTCTTTCTTAGTCACACCGTTTAGTTCATTAAAAATGGCTTCTTCTTCCTCGGCTTCTTCCAGCTGTTATTTAATTTGCTGACACATGACAAGCGCCATATCTAAGAAACAAAGGGCTTCTCCCATAACATCTTTGCCTTCTTTCCTTATTTTTAAATATTGTTTTTTTAGTTCATCAAGAGATAGAGCTATTTTAAACTGTTTCTTCTTCTTTTTCTGTATCCTCTTCTTATTATTAAGCCAATCAGTTATTTCCAAACTTAAAACAATTCCCAAAAGTCCCAAAATCCCACAGTCATCAAACAGTCCAGGCAGAGTACAAGCTTCTTTTTACAATTTCTCTTCTAGGGGTGAAGTCAAATTAGGGAAAGAAAAAATGTCCAATCTGTGCTTTAAATCTTTTTTAGAATTAATTTCTATTCTCTTTATCTTCAAGGCATCTCCTCCAGCAAAGTCTTAGAGTAAAAAAAAATTTTTCCCAAGCCTCTCCCTTCCCACTTATAACAAAGGAGTTTAGGTTTTACCTTCTATCAAAAGGCTGGTTTCCCTTGTCCATTTGTTAATTCCATAAGGAAGGGAGAGTAACTTCCCCTTTTCATCACTTTTCTTCGCAGCTGAAAACATCAATCGGGAACCTTGTAGCATCCAAGCCAATACTTTCCCAGGTGTTAAATATGTCCTTAAGGTCCCAGTTCGACCAAGAAAAAACTTTCATTTTAAAACTCCTTCTTCTTCCTCCTGCACATTCTTTATCCAGTTGCCGGCTTCTTTATGGTGGCCATAAAGACCGCCACTCCACCGTCTTGAGAGAAGGGGGTATTGCCGGCTGGGGGGGAGGTTGTGATACCCCTCAACCCCTGTCCGGATCCCCCCTTTCTTCAGCTGCCCCAACAGGGCAGCCTTAGCCTCCAAATCTGTCAGGATCAGAGGCACCAAGGCGGCTAGCACAGCAGGGATCGCAGAGAGAAGCAAATCCCTGCTGTCACCGAAGCCGACAAACTGGAAATGTGAGAAGATGACTTGGTTTTATAACAGCTTTTCTTAGTCACTTATGAAATATCCTTGTCCTTTTATGATGGTTGTACTTTAAAATAGGAATTATTTTGCACAGTGGGTGCTGTGCTGATGAAAATTACTGCTGCTATAAATAGATTTTGTAATTCTTATCTGCTTCCCATTTTCTCAACATTTACAAATATTAAATTTTGATGGGTGACTATCATTTGCCTCTGGTTTTCGATCAGTATTGGCTTCAGACTCAATAATTATGTATTGATAAAGAGGATGAAATTGGTAAAATGGTATTGTATGACTGCTGTTGATGATGCTTGTATTAACCAAAGCACTTTTTTTACGCTAGTGTTCCTTATACTACCAAAGGAATAGAACGCTTTATTTTCACTATTCAAGAGATCAACAAGAATATCCAGCTCCAATGCAATCTCACGCTTGGCTACACTATCCATGACAACTATTTGAACACACTTGGCACTTCAGAAGTCTTGCTGGACATGCTGTCTAATGGAAAAGCCAATGTTCCCAACTACAGCTGTGGAAGGAAGGACAACATCTTGGCTCTTCTTGATGCAGCGGACAGGGAGATTTCCCTCCAGATGTCAACATTAGTAGGCCCCTACAAAGTCCCACAGGTTTGTGTGTGTATTTGTCTATATACTAAAGAGAGTTGGGTGGTATTAAATGCATGATAGATTCAATCATATCTTCTCTATGGAATTCAAGAGGCGCTTTTCACTATGTCCATTGTAGGTATCATGGCTGGGAACTGGGATACACATTAGGATGAGGGCATGTATCAAAATAGTCATATTCTCTCTTAATACCAACTCTATTGCTTTGGGGGCTTCTGATACATACTTGTGAAGGTGAGGAGAGGCTCTGTATGCAATCAAAGGGTCTTCAGTAAAATAAGAGAGTATAGCACTGATGGAAAGCTCACATTTTGTACATGATCTTAGAAAAATTATGATAATGCTGAACAAAAGCCACATTCATGGAAATAATTCTGAAAGATGCTTTGCAGCCACCAGAGTTCATTGATCCAGTACATTTCTGCACACAGCAATCTAATACTAATAAGGTAATCAGTGCTTGTAACATTGAAGTTTGTGTAAGGAAGTATATCCACCTTGCTGTCAAGAAAACTCAATGTCAGCTGGTGCTCCATTCAAAATCCAAGAAAGAAATACTTAGACTCCTTTAATCAGAGAAAAGATATCTTTTACTGGAAATCAAGTGGTAGCAACAAAAGAATTCTGAATCTGAGAAAATGGGTGCATAAATCACATATACAAAATAATGGCAACGTTCCCACCCCCAATAGTTCAATTGGCTCATCCAATTAAAAGTTGTGTATATCATCATGTGGGTATCTCCAGGTGGTGATGAAGCCTCTGTCCATTGACTTTGACATATTTTGATAAAGAGTTGCAGCTGCACATAGCAAAGGATAGAAACCTAAGCAAGAATCTACCTCCCCCCAGCTTATACAGTTCTTATACAGCTCACTTCCCATAACCATTCCCCCCTCCTCCCCCGTAACTTATTACAGCTGAAAGATGCAAAGCAAAGGGAGAAAATCTTGAAGGCTGAACCTTTTTATAATGTGTGCTTCACCATGTACACTAATAAGAAATGTGGTAAGGAAGTAGAGGAACTCAGGCACAAAACAGGTTATGTAGAAAGTAAACACACAGACAGTGAAAAGTGACTATGCACAACACACAAAGTATGAGGAATAGGGTGAAATAGAAATTCATGAATTTGATATGATATTGTTGCCATTACGAAAACTTGGTGGGATGAAACCCACAAATGGAATACACGGTTACAGGGATTTAAATTATTAAAAAGAAACAGACAAAATAAAATGGTAGGTGGAGTGGCACTATATATAAGAAATAAATAAATAAATCAAGCACAAGAATGATGAAAACTGTCTTGAATGAATTTGGATCAATATAAAAGGGGGGAAACGGCACTGCCATAGGGGTATACAATAGGCAACCCAACCAAGTAGAGAAAATAGATGAATTTTTTGCTAGTCAGTTAACTAAGTACATTGTAAGCATAATCAAAATAGTAATGGGGGACTTTAACTACCCTGATATTAACTAGGAGACAAACTCTGCACCAAGTGGGAGATCAGACAGGTTCCTGAAAAACCTAAAAGACAACTTTGCCTCTGCACCAAGTGGGAGACCAAACAAGTTCCTGACAAATCTAGCAGACAACTTTGACTCTCAAAAAGCAGAGAAGGGAACTAGGGGATCAACCATATTGCACTCAATTCTCTCTAATAGAGATGAAATGATAGAAGGTGTCCAAGCTACAGGAATCTTGGGGGAGGGGGGTGATCATGCAATATTGGAATTCAGCATTATGCAATCACAATTAATAGAACAAGTCAAACTAAATTTTAAGAGAGCTAATCTCAATAAACCTAGAGAGATCTTTGGTATAATTCCATAAATAAGAACCCCTAAGGGGAAAACAACCGAAGCAGCTCGGCAAATTTTGAAAAGTGAGATTAAAAAAGCCCAGTCTAGCACAATAGCAATGAAGATGAAAAATAATAGCTGCATAAAAAAGTAATGGAATACTCCAATTATCCTGATATCAATTGGAAAACTAATTCTGCAACAAGTGAGAAATCGAATAAGTTCCTAACCAACCTAGCTGACAACTTTGTTGTCCAAAAGGTAGAGGGTGAAACTAGAGGGACAGCCATACTGGACAGGGGTGGGATTCTACCAGTTTGCACCTCTTCACTAGAACTGGTTGTTAACATTCTAAGCAGCTCAGAGAAGCAGTTGTTAGAAGAAATTACTGGCCTAATCCTGTAAGGAAGGCAGGAAGGAAACATTCTGGTGTTGCTTACAGAAACTGCCTCTCTTTTAACCCTTATTACATGCTTGGCAGGAATAGATTTCCTGTCTCAGGAATGTCTCTAGAGTTTGTTTCCCCTCCTTTGCTGGTACTTTGCTTGTGTGGAGTGACCATTCAAAGTTACAATGGCACTGAAAAAACCGACTTATGACCATTTTTCACACTTATGGCTGTTGCAGCATCCCCACAGTCATCAGAGACCAAGCGAGGAGATGCATGCCTCAATGTGAGTGATATTGAGTTGGCCACACCCAGCCAATAACATGACCACTGAGCCACACCTACCACCTAAGCCATGCCCACAGAACCGGTTGTTAAAAATTTTTAATCCCACCCCTGACACTGGACTTAATTCTTACAAACAGAGAAGAAGTGATAGAGGTAGTTGAAACTGCAGGAACCTTGGGTGAGAGTGACCATGTCATACTAGAATTCAACATAACACAAACACAAGCAACAGAACATAATAACATCAGAGTCTTGGATTTTAAAAGAGCTGATTTCAATAAACTCAGAGAGAACTTGGGAAAGATTCCATGGATGAAAATCCTAAAGGGGAAAACAACTCAAGAATCTTGGGAAACTCTAAAAAGTATTATCATAGAAGCCCAGACCAGCACAATACCACTGAGAAGGAAAAACAAGAAATTCAAGAAGAAACCAGCATGGCTGCACAAAGATCTCTCTGGCAAATTGAAAGAAAAAAAGGACAAGTACAAAAAATGGAAAGAAGGACATACAACTACAGCAGAATATTAGCAGATAGCCAGAATCTGCAAAGAGGAAGTCAGGATAGCAAAGGCTCAGAACAAACACTTGCAACAAAAGTTAGTTTATTATCTTATAAAAAAAGTTTCTTCCAACATATAAATAACAAGAAAAAAATCAAGGAAACAGTCGGTCCACTAAAGAGAGAAGATGGCAAGGAAGTAACAGGTAATAGACAGAAAGCAGAACTGCTTAACTCATTCTTTGCATTCATCTTCACGCAAAAAGAAACTATAGCTCAACCCACCAAAAACATAACTGTAAAAGACAGGTCAGAAATAAAAGTTAAAATAAGGAAAAAATAGTAAGAAAACACCTGTCTGATCTTGATGAACACAAATCTCTGAGGCCTGATGGATTACATCCATCAGTTTTAAAGGATCTGGCAGGGGTAATCTCAGAACCACTGCACCATAACTTTCAAAAAACCTGGACCACTGGGGAACTACCAGAGGACTGGAAAAGAACTGATGTGTTTCCCATCTTCAAAACAGGAAAAAAACAGACCCAGGAAACTATGGACGAATCAGCCTAACATCAATATCTGGGAAGATACTGAGAAAGATAATAAAAAAACAGATCTGCCAACATCTAGAAACAAGTAAAGTAATAACTAGCAGTCAACACGGGTTTGTTAAGAACAGATCATACCAAACCAATCTTATTTCATTCTTCAACACAGTGACTAAATTAGTAGACCAACAAAATACTGTGGACATAATATATTTAGATTTCAGCAAGGCATTCAACAAAGTAGACCACAACCTACTTCTTAGTAAGCTAGAAAAAAGTGGAAAAGAGAGTACCGCCACTAGATGGACTCACAACTGGCTGGCAAACCATACTCAACGAGTAGTCCTTAATGGGTCTAAGTCTACATGGAGGGAAGTAAGCAGTGGGGTGCCACAAGGTTCCGTCTTAGGCCCAACCACTTTCACTGTGTAGTCCTCAATGGAACTTCAATTACATAGAGGAAAGAATGCAGAGTGGTGCCCCAAGATTCTGTCTTAGGCCCCGTATTCTTCAACATCTTCACAAAAGATCTAGATGAGGAAAAAGAAGGGGATTTCATCAAATTTCATCAAAGCTGGGGGAAATTGCTAACACTTTGGAAGATGGACTCAAGGTTCAGAAGGATCTTGACAAACTTCAGCACTGGACTCTATCCAATGAAATGCAATTTTTAATGGTGAGAAAAATAAGGTCCTATTCCTAGACAATTAATACTAAATGCACAGTTATAGCATAGCTGATACCTGGCTGAGCAGTAGCAACTGTGAGGGAAATCTAGTTTTCCTACTGGACCATGACTTACATATGAGACACCAGTATGTTGCAGCTGCCCAAAAAGCCATGGAGACCTAGAGTGCATCAATAGAGGAATTAAATCAAAAAAGGAGAATATTTGTAGCTCAGTATTGAAACAAAGGTTTCTTGTAGCTTTCTGAATGTGGTTATTTTCTTGCAGACGTTTCATTACCCAAAGTAGGTAAGAATATCAGTGATAGTAAGGAGTGTGAGGTATGTTCTGAATTTTATCTTCTAATGACTTGCCCTGTAAGCACTGTTGGGAATGGTTTTGGAGTTTTTTTGGTTGAGCAGTTTACTGTTAGTTTGTTTGGCAGTTCCTTGAATGGGATATTGTTTATTTCTTGATAGTTCATCTGATGATAGTCAACATCAGATTCTTCCCCAAACCCCAAAAACTTTAACCTTAGACTGTCTACTATTGACCTCACCCCTTTCCTAAGAGGTCTGTAGGGAGTGTGCATAAGTGCATCAATGTGCCTACCATCCCTGTCCTTTATTTCTTTTATTTTTCTTATATGTATCCATTTCATGTATTCATAACTATGTTTATTCTTATACCTATTATCTTATAAATGATTGACAAATCAAATTAAATGAAAAATAAAATAAATAAAACATCAATTAACTAGCATTATATTAAATCAACATCAATTAACATCATTAATTATTGGTGCAACTTCAAAGCTATGGAAACTACAGACTTCCCAAAATTGTGTCTATTAGAAAAGACAAAATTTCAACTAAAGATCTCTTAGCTCAGGGGTCGCCAACCTTTTGGACCTCAAGGACCACCAAACTCATTATTTTATATTCCGGGACCACTAATATGAATTTTGACTGACGGTGGCTAACTGACATTGGTGGAAGAGAGAGAGAGAGGGAGGGAGGGAGATGTGATCTAACCTCTCTCTCTCTCTCTCTCTCTCTCTCTCTCTCTCACACACACACACACACACACACACACACCAGAGGCAGAGGTGGGATAAATGTCTTAACAACTGGTTCTGTGGGCATGGTCTAATTTGGGAGTATGGCTTGGTGGTCACGTGACTGGCTGGGCATAGCTTGTATGTAAATATTATAAATATTTGTGTAAATATTGAATTTTTTATTAAAAAAGAGCAACTTTTACCCAAAATCAGGCAAAGCAGGCAGGCAGATTGAGTTGCTCACAGAATCACAGATTCACTCAGAGATTTATCTTTCTGCCATTGACTACCTGAGTCTGCACTGAATTAGAGAAGCTTTAGTCCTAAGGAAGGTTGGGCTCTGAGAGCCAAAGATCTAAAGATCAGCAAGAAAGCAAGAAATCTAATAGTTTTCTGCTTTCTAGCTAACCTAAATCTCCCCGCACAGCAGAACAGCTGATGGTTGTAGAGAAAAAAGGAAAAATAGCAACTTATCAGGCAAGTTTGCCAGGTAAGGAGTGAGTGGTTGGGGAGGGTTCTTGTGGGCCATGTGGGCAGTGCAGTCTTGTGTTCCCATGCAGCCTGGATTAATTGCTTTGGGGGGTGCTCTGGGAGGTGACATTTCTCTATGGCCCACTAAAATTTTCTCTGTGGCCCACCAGTTGGTGACCTCTGTCTTAGCTTGTACAACTGACAAATTATATATGGAACTACGCCTCCCTGTCTCTTGTACAACTGGAGAAGAAAGTAAAACGATGGCTGCACAAAGAATCTGAAAGCAGAAAATGATGTGCCAATCTTCTAAAATTAAATATGATATCACCCATTACTGGAACAATATATTTCACTTAATGCTTGCATATGTGTGTCTAACTGCATTACATTCTAGTGGGGATATTTTTTTTACTTAATTTGTTTCTTTTTATACAAAGTCTTCTTAATATTCTGTGTTTAATATTTTAAACAATGGCCAATAAACAAACTATTCTAAGATGTTTATCAAAACAAAGTTAGATTTATGAAAAATTCATATTTTGGAGTTGCCTTCTTTATTGTTTTTCCAGATCAGTCATAGAATTGTTTCAGAGACTCTAAATGATAAAAGTAAATTCCCTTTTTTCCACCGGATGCTCCTCAAAGAAGGGTTTCAATATTCAGCAATTGTCCAAGTACTCCTGCACTTCAGATGGACCTTGATTGGTCTGCTTGCTCCAGACACAGAGGAGGGAGAGAATTTCCTCAGGACTTTTCCCCCTTTGCTTGTCAGAAATGGAATTTGTGTTGTTATATCACAACAATTCTCAATGACTGGACATCTAGCGCCCTTGAGGGATTCCAGCTTTTCTCAGTGGAAACAAGTCAATGTCTTTGTTCACTTCACAGAACATATTATTGTTTCAAACACATTTCATATTTTTCATCTAACAATTGACATTTTGTCAGGACCCATTAGAGAGAAAATCTGGGTCACCACAGCTTTGGGGAACTGTATAATATCTCATCTTGGATATCACAAATACATCCATAGTATATGGAGCTTTGAATTTATGCAAATGATAAGCCCAAAATATGGTGCTTTTGAACCCTTTTCCTTTTTAGACTCCCAGTATAAAGACAAGAATTTTCAGTGTTCTTTTTCAAAGCATGTTTTTTCTGTCAAAGGCCGGAAAAGATGCACCCAAAAAACTCCAGTGGAGGTGGAAGAGGATTTGAATGGGATGTTTGTTGAAAACAGTGATTCTGTTTACATGATCTTTATGATTCTGGCCCACGTCCTGAAGGCTGCATATTCATCCAGATCCTGGAGGAGAAGGAAGGAGGCCCAAGAGACACTGGAGGCTCCAAGGCTGCAGTCATGGCAGGTATGGGGTCCCAATAAGGATCCAACAAACTAATTTCCTCTGGAAAAGGAATCTGTTAGAGAAAGAAAGGAATTATATCAACTCCTTCTGATACAAGAGGCCAACAGATTTGGCCAATCTAGTTACGGGGGGGGGGGGGGAATTTACCAAGGAGCTGGTAGCAGATATGTTTGATATTAAAAATTTGTTATTTGCCAATTTCTCACCACATATTAAGCATACTGGTGAACCAGTCTCGTCAGCAGTGAAAGCAAATGAATCTGCTCACATACCATTAAATGTTCTGTTTATTTCTGAAAACTTGTCTTTTCTTGGATTTATCTATGGTTGGCCTACCAGGGGTCAAAAAGCTCAATAAATCGCATGCTGGCAGCTGTCTCACATTGGTGGTTGTGACACATATTTTGAAGGACAGGGATCAGCAGCAGAGTGATGAAAGGACCACATGCTGCACTAGAACCACAGGGTGCTGATCCCTGATCTAGTCAAACCCTCCACCCAAGCAGAAGCTACACCATTTTTAATAGATGGCAATCCAGTCTCTTCTTGAAAGCTTCCAGTGATGAAGCTCCCACAACTTCTGAAGGCAAGCTATTTCATTAGTTGATTGTTTTCACTGTCAGAAACTTTCTCCTTCTTTCCAGGTTAAATCTCTCCTTGTTCAGTTTCCATCCATTATTCCTTGTCTGGCCTATAGGAGCTTTAGAAAATAGCTTGACCCCTTCCTCCTCTCTGTGGCAGCTCCTCAAATATTGGAAAACTGCTATCATGTCTCCCCTGATCCTTCTCTTCACTAGACTAGCCATGCCCAGTTTCTGCAACCGTTCAACATTAAACATGTTTGCAATAAAAAAACTATAAGAAAAAGTCACAGATGAAAATACCAGGTGGGATAACCAACCAAGATTTCTGCTTTTAAAATTCCTGGATGTTTTCATTCTAGTTCCATCCCTTTCTGGAGAAAAATGAGTTCTACAATCTGTCCCTCTGGAATCTTCACATGGACCCTAATGGAGAAATAGCTGCAGATTTGGACATCGAGTTCATGGTGATTTCGTCTGAGGGGGATTTGATCAAAAGGAAACTGGGAAGTATTGAAAGACAGAGAGTTATTATTAACAAAATTGCTCTTTCATGGATAAATCTGCTCAACAAGGTGGGTCTAGTATTGCTGTGTTTTCTCCTTTTTTCTACAGATTATGATCCATTTCAAATAGTTTAACTCTAGTCTCCATAGCAGACGACCCTCACTGGGAATTGATGGATTGTGGGGACTTCAATACTATTCACACAAGTGTCCTTCAGATGCCATGATATCCTTATGATAATGAAATACAGTTATGACTGGATAGAGATCCTCTTGGTCCATGTGAGAAATAAGCCCCACCTTATCCAGACTGAAGAATGTCTCTCTTGAAAGGTCACTGATGTTCTTGTTGGTGCTGTGCACACCTAGACCGCTGGGAGAGATGTTCAACTTTTCTTCATCTCGAGACACTTGCTAGGCCGGCTGTAGCCAATGCTCTACATCCTAATGAGCTCCAGGAGGAGGAGGGGACGCTATTTCCCCCATTGTTGAAGCACAACTAAATTTAAGTGTTTTGCGCAAGGTGCTGAAAGAGCAGCGAGCAGGCCATAAAGGTGGTGGGAGCAGCCCAGCCAGTATCCTGGGGTGGAGAGAAAGATGCATGTCTCCCCATCAAAAAGCAAAGCACCAAAAAAGGCCAGAAAAAGAGGCTTCACTCCCACTATACAGAGTGAGTCTCGATCTGCTGCTGTCGCCCTTCTCTTCTCAGGGCAGGCTAGGAGTGAGTTGGAGGGGGGGGGAGGGGCCAGCCAGTGGTGGGTTCAGCTGCCAGGAAGACACAGCAGGGGGACAAAAGGGCTTCATTTATCTGGGAATCTGTCTTAGCCATGGTTCTGTGAATCCTAGGTAAGAAATTGCAAACAGATAGGTTTGTATTCTTTTTTCTTTTTATTGTTCCTAGTACAGTAACCGGCAAGCACAGTTAAACTGAACAAGGTTAGCACTGAAATCAATCATCTTTCATTGTAATTTATCCCTTCACTCCACCCATATAATTGCTGTCTATCTCTGCCCTGCACTTGTGTCCCTATTACACTATTAACACTATAATTCTATGGTCTACATCGCATACTAACTAAGTCACTATTCCCAATTACCACTTACTCCTGCTGTTCCTGCAGTTGCTCTCTCTTGATTTATTTACCCACCCTGCCAAAAGCTGTCTTTACAAATTTATTAGTATGATGTTCCTCTTTGTTAATGCTGCATTGTTGAATGTAGGTATGTAATGAAGTGTTTGTATTCCCCTCTCATCAATCTAAGCTAGTCAGCGTGCAGACATCATCTGGTAGCAATGTTTGTTTTCATTTCATCTCCTTCACTCCTTTAATCTTCCAATACTGTCGAGAGAGTTGTTTGATGAAGCCCAACAGGCTGCCCCCTCTACCACTGGTCTCCCTGGAAATGAAAAAGAGGGGTTTAATATCTTATATTTCATTAGCATTGTTATATTTCCGTTTCTTTATGTGGATTTTTTCTATGAAACCATTGATGTAATCGTGGAGCATGGACGTCATTGCTATTAACCCACGATGCTTCCGCAATGGGATACCCCTTCCATTTTATCAAATATTGTAACTTTCCCCTATTCTTTCGGGAATCTAATACTTCCTCTACCTCATATTGATCGTCTTTTATTGGACCAGGAAGGGTTTGTGGTGAGTCTATATCTTTATATATATGTTTAATAAACTGCAATGAAATACAGGATGTATTCTTTTATATCGTGATGATAGCTTCAATTGTACAGTCACCAGATTAATTACCCTTACAATCGGGAATGGTCCAATATATATTAGCCCTGATTTCTTACAAGGAAGACCCAGATTTATATATTTAGTGGACAGATATACGAGATCTCCAATATGGAAAGGTTTTTGTTCACTTCTCCAGTTGTCAAATTGTTTTTTACATGCAATGAAGGCATCACATAAGGCTTCTCTTACATATTCCCATGATTGTTGTATTTGTCCATACCATTGCTTCTGCATTACTGGTGTCTCTGTACTATATGGCAATTCTGGAAATGGTAGTGACTCACTTCCATATACTATTTGAAATGGGGTGTATCCTGTGCTGCTATGTATAGTGTTATTATAAGTGAACTCTGTGAATGGTAATAATTCAGACCAATCGTTTTATTGATATAATACATAACACCTTAGATATGGTTCTGTGGCTGCATTGTCTCGCTCTGCAATGTCGTTCATGCTCAGGTGGTAAGCAGTACTAAACTTCTGCTGTGAGCCTATCGTTTTCACAAACTCTCTCCAGAATCTGGCTGTAAATTGTACCCCTCTGTCTGAAATAATACGTCTTGGTACACAATGTAAGCAATATATATATATATATATATATGTTTTAGAAACAAACCAACTAATTTCTTTTCAGCGGGTATGCCTTTACATGGAATGAAATGTACCTGTTTTGAGAACAGATCTATTTCAGTCCATATTATGGTGAACCCATGACTACAAGGTAAGTCTACAATGAAGTCCATGGCAATATCCTGCCATGGTTTAATTGGATCAGACACCTTTTGCAATAGTCCTAAAGGTTTTCCAGGACAGGCCTTACTACTAGCACATATTTTACATTTTCTAACATAACATTCAAAATCCCCCCTCATACCTGACCACCAAAATTGTTTCTTAATTAGATGTAACATTTTAAGATTTCTGTAATGACCAGCTTCTTTGCTATCATGGCACCTTTTAAGTACTAGTTCACGTAAGGTAATTGGTTTATATAATTTTGTTCCTTTCCAAGCTATTCCATCAGTGATAATACATTGTTTTTTTTATTTTTCTGTAACCAGGGATCTTTTTCTAAAGCTTTTTGTAGGTCATCTATTACTTTATATTTTAATGTTTGTATGATATCTTTACCCTATATAATAGATTGTATCAGAGTTTCTCTTTTAATATCATATTGTGGGAGCTGAGATAATGCATCAGCTAGAAAAAATTTTTTCCTGCAGGTACATATTTCAAAACAAAATTAAATCTCTGAAAATAAAGTGCCCATCTAACTTGTTTGGGGGATAGCTTGCAAGGGGTTTGTAGAGCTTCCAAATTTTTATGGTCAGTCAAGACCTCAAATTGTTCTTTTGAATCCTCCAGGAATTGTCACCAGGTTAACAGTGCCCATCTTACAGCAATGCCTCTTTCTCCCAGATTACTCAGAGAGAGGGAGAAAGAGGAGAGAAAGAGAGGGAGAAAGAGAGAAAGATGAGGCAGATAAAAAAGAGAGAGGGGGAAAGAGAGGGGGGGAGAGAGAAGAGAGAGAAAGAGAGGAGACAGAGAGAGTGAAACACACACAGAGAGGGGGGGTTAAAAAAAATACCAGGAGCCATAAAACCTGGGTAGGCATGGCTAGTGGGGTCATGTGACAGGGTGGGAATGAATGATTTCGAGTTGACCATGCCCACCCAGGTTTTGTGGCTCCCAGTGTTTTCTTTTCTTTGGGAAAAAGGTCCAAATGGCTCTTTGAGTGTTTAAGGTTGCAGACACCTGAACTAGGCAGTCAGTTTTTGTCCTCATTGAGAGCCATGTGAATTGAGGAAAGAAACACACAAATAAAGAAAGCTCTATTTCTTAAGGATCTTTTCCCTTTATATCTTAATTGGGGGATGGTTTGGACTACTTTCAAAGGGAAGCAGTTTTGCAATGTTTTATATACTCCAGAAGAAGCCTATCTAGATCCTAATGTTCCAAAGTTTCTTTTTTTTCATTACAGGCGTATTTTATTTAAAAAATCAAATAATAATAATAATAAATCTTTTACAATAATTTCTTTTCCAAAATTTAATTTAAGATCATCATGCTGTATTTCAAAATCTTAAAAATCAAAAACGAGGAGGAGGAGCCAAACTGCTTGTCACTTAAGGCTGAAAACTTTTCAATTCCATCCCTCCACACTTTCTTAAGCTGAAAAATCCTTTATTGCAATGTTAGAGGCCGAAAGCCAAGGGGAGTGAGTTAATGAACAATCTGCCAGTGTTTATCTCTCCTAAATCAGCTTGGAATGAGGCAATCATTTCATATTTATCTAAGTGAAGCCCAGGAACCAGAGGTAGAGAACCAGCAAATACCACATCTGACTTGAGATTTTGCAGTATTCTTCCCCTGCCATGCCCACCAAGCCACCTCCACAGAACCGGTAGTAAAAAAAATTTTAACCCCACCACTGCCGGGAACTATTTGGCTAATGTTAATATCTACATCCATTTTCATGCATGCTTCATATTTTCTTTGGCATTTCTTCTTTTTCTGCTTAGTCTCTGCCTCAGTCCCAATGTGTAGAAAGTTGTCATCCTGGATTTGTCAAGCGAAAGCGAGAAGGAGAGCCTGCTTGTTGCTATGACTGTATTCCTTGTCCTGAGGGGACAATCTCCATCCATGAAGGTGAGGGACACCAACTGTTAAATGTTTTTGCTAACAGTTCTCCGCCTCCTTCCGAAGTTGGTAAATTGAGAACCCAGATGGTTGGGGGAATAGGCTGACTCTAAACTGCTTAGAGATGGCTATAAAAGCCCTTTGAAATGGTATATATGTCTAAATGCTATTGCTATTATCTTCAAATTGCACAATTTCTTATTTAGAGGGAGGAATAGGAGAAAAACCTCTAGGAAAGGCCTAGGAAGAGATAGCTGGTGTAGCAGATTGGACAAGCTCCTCTACTGCCAGAAAAAAAACAAATCTC
>NW_020769733.1:44325-84474 GCF_900518735.1 Pseudonaja textilis | reverse complement strand
CTCTTCCAAACTCAGCAGGCACTTCATTCTCAGCTTGCCAGAGACTGGCTGGGATATCAGCAGCAGCAACAGCAAAAGGAGGAGGAGGTCCATAATTGATGAGGCTGAATCAATCCCCTTCTTGTTTCTGTGGAAGAGTTTGAAGAATTCAAAGCATTCTCACAAGATGGAAATGAGAGTGAGTTTCTTGACTGAGAGATAAACAGAACTTTACCTGGAAAGGAGAGAAAGGAAAGGTACATTTCAAGCAGCACAGTCACTGAATGTCCCCAAATTTGTGCCACATAGAGTGAGACCTGAAACATTTATCCTTTTCTGGTTCAAGATCCATTTCGAGTTGCTTCAGTCTGATGTTTACATCAAAGGCAATCACTGGAGAAATATCAGGAGAGATCTCACAGACCAAGATTTTAATAATCATATAAGAAGCAACAACTCCTTTGGGGATCCTGAACTATTTCTGGGCCTCCATGTGCAGCATGTGCAGGGGAGAAGCTGGAGAAGAGCATGTTAGTGAAAGGCATGTTAATAGAGGGCACTGGTCTGAAATAGTTGTGGTACTTCCTTTCTGGACATTTCTAGAAAGTGATGCTGAAGGAAGATAGTTCGACACCCAGGAAATTGGGTGCTGTCCTTCAATGAAAAGAATAGAATACTTTATTGGCCAAGTGTGATTGGACACACAAGGAATTTGTCTTGGTGTAGATTTTCTCAGTATACATAAAGAAAAGATACATTCGTTAAGAATCAAGAATCATAATGTACTCTCTTTGAGAGGAGTCTCTCAAAGACTCCTGGGGAAAAACACCCAGAACTATAGAGTGTCAACTCATAAAACATTCCTATTCCTGTTTTAGTAGTTGCCATAAAAAAGGAGGGAGGAAGTAGGAAATCTGGAAGAGCAGTGCTGCAGTTTGAAAGCAAAAGTACATTCCAACTCTTATCTTTAAAAGATTGTAACTAAAACAACAGAGCTTTTGCCCATGAATATATTTAATATGAGGACATGAATGATGTCACCCAGCCCATGAATGTGCTCAATTGGAGAATTAGTTTATGACACACCCAGGGGGAGGGGGGAAACAGGATCACAGGTGACTGTAAATTACGTATGCCAGAGTTGGCTTCATACAGGGCAGTGCCAGTATGTCACCTCTAATAAATTCTATGAAGTTTGGCTCGAGTATCATGATTTAATTAGGGTGATTGCTGGAATCCTGACATACCTTGCAGCGGACTACCCTCAGCTCACCAGTTAGCCAAGCTGTTCCTAAAGCACATCTACCACCTGCATGCAGTACCACGGCGAATTATCTCAGAGGGGTCCACTACATGGCTAAGTTCTGGAGGGAGTTACTGCGGTCTATTGGGTTATCCCAGAGCCTTAGTTTGGCCTTTCATCCAAGCACCAATGGGGAGGGCAGAGAAACTGAATGCCATGATAGAGCAGTACCTGAGGTGCTATGTGAATTATCAGCAGTCCAATTCGGTGGATCTCCTGCCTTTTGCCTAGGTTGCGTATAATAATGCTGTTCACAGTAGCACAGGACTAATCCCCTTCAGAGTAGTAAGTGGTATGGACTTTGTCCCTATGCCTGAGTATCCAAGGGAATTGCCCCTCATCAATCAGCATGACCAAGTGGATGGCAACACTGAAAGCAACTTGGGAGTACGTTAAAAAAGTGCTAGCTAAAGCAGTGCAGACCTATAAGTGCGTGTGTGTGTGTGTGTGTGTGTGTGTGTGTGTGTGTGAGAGAGAGAGAGAGAGAGAGAGAGAGAGAGAGAGAGAGAAAGATCACTTTGCTCTGGGATTTGCCAGAAATGTGGGAGCATTTGGGGAAATTTGGAACAATAATGGGACAGTCTGAACTGCCAGCTGCCTTTGTGATCTCTGTGCCATGCCCCAGGTCATCACATATGTGTGAGTGTGTGTGTGTATGTGCATATGTTTATATATTGTATATATGTTATATTCCATTTTTCTCCCAACCATTCTTAAATGAAATAAATGATTCTGACTCTTGTTTTGTCATCTTTTCTTCTATTAACTTTAAGTCCACTTGTATTTTCCATGAAATAATTCCAAAAAAACTGTATGTATTTCAGTCTGTAGGGGTAATCTGCAATGTCTTGCTCAATTTTAAAATGGTCGTCCAAGTGCATTTCTAACTCCAGTAAATCTATTTCAGTAGTCTCCTAAAGGATTTAGTTGTCTCCTAAAGGAAATCATTTCACTAATAATTTCTGATTTAAGTAAAGTATTAAAAAGTTCAAGCACTTGACTTCCGGGTTGCCAGGCTTTGGCGACACCAGGGATTCGCGTCTCTCCACGATCCCTGCTGTGCTCACCGTCTTGGTGCCTCCGATCCAGACGGATCTGGAGGATAAGGCTGCCCTGTAGAGGCAGCCGAAGATAGGGAGGATCTGGGAAGGGGTTTGGGGGTGTCGCAGACCCCCTCCTCACCCAGCTTAACCTCCTTTTCTCAAGGCGGTGGAGCGGCGGTCAGTGATGGCCACCATAAAGAAGCCGGCAGCTGGAAAAGATTGTGCTGGAGGAAGAAGGAGAAAGAAGATTCAGAAGTGAAAGTGCTGGCTGTGCCGGGAAAATAGCAACTTCTAAAACCTGGAGTGGAATTGTTTATTGCCTGAAAGATACATTGTATCCCTAAGAAGAGAAAAGCGGCGGAGAAAGCTGCCAAGGGAAAACTTTTTCTCTATTTACTCTCCCACCCCACAGAAACACTAAAGGCAGAACTGGAAAATACTGGGCACCGAAGGTATTTTAACTTGAAAATTGTGGAGAAAGGACTTTGGACTTTGGACTTAACATCCTCAGAAATTGGAAAGCCCGCATTGGAGGTATGGATTTCTGAGTGTTTAAAGGGAAATTGCTGTTGTAAGTGGGGGGGGGAAAGGAAAACAAAACTTTTTGGAGCAGAGCTTGAAAAAGGAGGAGATTGCCTAGAACTTTAAAGAAAGATACATTTTAATGGGAACCTTTTGATTAATCAGTAACCCCAGAAAGAGAAATTGAAGAAGGTAAAAAAAAAAAGTATTGAAAGAAATAGTTTATCTGGATCTTTTAGTGACTTTGGAATTTCTTTGGAATTACTCTTGATTAAAAATACTTGGGTGGTTGTTTTTGAAGAGGTCTTTCTCTTCATGATGGCATTGCTTTTGGATGAATTAAAAACTCAATACCAAAAATATAAGAAAGAAGAGCAAGATGGAAAAGATACTTTGGGCACCTTTTTTCAATTTTTAGAAATGGTGGTATGTACTTATGAAAAAATGACTACGCAACAGGACGATTGAAACAAAGAAGAAGAAGCCATTTTGGATGAGCAATGGGTTTTCTTTGGGGAGAAGGAGGAAGAGGAAAAGAAAAGGGGGATTTTAAGGTTTGAGAAAACTATCCAAAAAGAGAAAAATGAGATGAAAGGTGGATATAAGGTTAGAAAACAACAGAAAGGGGGTAAGCAGAAGAAGAAAAGGGAGGAGGAGAGACAATGGGGTAAGAAAGGCAAGGAGAAAAATAAACAAGAGAGAAAGGAGGGGATGGAAAACCTTAATGGTGGGAAGCAAGATTTAAAGAAACAAAATCTATTTAGAGACAATGGGTAAATTTAATTGAAAAAGGGATCCTGGAAGGCACATAAAAGTGTGTTTTTATATGTGTATTTAGAGTAAAATGTGTATTAGCATATATGATTAGCTCTTTTATGGTATTTATGGTGGGTTATAGGCTTTCATTTTGTAATTGTAGTGTACTTGCTTTTTTTATAAAGTTTATTGTGTAATTTTAGAATGTACTAACCAGAATCTCAATATAAATTAAGTGTTATATTAAGCATTATTAAGTTAGGGAAAAGAGTCAAAGACGTTACTCCATTTAGTGTACAGGAGAAGTATATCTAAAGAAAAAAGATGAATGGATAACTGGAAAAGAATAGACAAAGAATGATAAGTATTATGAATTGTATTGAGATAAGATAAACAAAATAAAACTAAGAAAGATAAAAGAGGGAATAAGCTATACAAAAAATTGAAAATGGCAATAAGATATGGAATGACATATAAAGTAAATATGATTTTTGAATTTGTGTCTGTGCGAAGAGTTTCAACCCGGGATTAAGCAGCTTTCAGAAATGATGTTTTTTTATGTTCTATGTTATGTTTGTTTGTGTATTGTTTTTTAAAAGGCAAAAATTTTGACTAGTAAGAAATATAATCTGGACAATAGAATGAAAAGGAGAAATCGGGAGAAGATATGATGAGCAGATAATGTAAATATACATATTACATCTGGCACGTTTTACTGATTCTTCCAGAAAGATTCTTTATGTTAATATGCCTTGATTGTTTGTATGTTTTGTAAAGTCAATAAAATTTGTTTTTTTTTAAAAAAAAAAAGTCAGAGGAAAATATAAATGTGATGATTGAATAGCAGATAAACTAGAAAAGAAATGTTATTGAATAAGAGTAAAGAGAAACAATGTGAAATTTGTTAAAGGGAATTTATGTGTCTATATGGAAATGGGATAAATTAGAAAAATGTGATATAAAATAATGTGTTATCTGCTTTGTAAAGATTTATAATGGAAAGAGGTTTTATGTTTTTAATGTTTAATGATGTTTTGTTTTGTTTGTTTGTTGTTAAAATCAATAAAATTTGTTTTAAAAAAAAAAGTTCAAGCACTTTACCAGCCCATAAATCACAGGATTCCTTTAAAGCAATCATCTTGTGTTCTGGTAATTAACTTTTAAGGTTTTGTTTTTCAAATGATTAGCAAACAAGACAGATTTTTTTTTCCACACTAGAGACTCTTCATAATTAACTTCATAGTCTTTGAGTCAGTTTCACAAAGCATTTATAAAGTTTTCCAAAAATGACTCTAAATTCATCTCTTTGCTGTATATTACAAATGATTACAAAAAATAAAGACTTTACAAAGTTGGAAACATGCGACGTTCTTTCTTTTTAAATTGACTGAACAAGATCCAACAAACCAACTGGTAAACTTGTTTCAAACATTTGTCTGTTTATTCAGTCAGTCAGCCCTATATAGTAATAAAATCTCATTTCTTGTCTTGTCCTTCCATAGTTTCAATGACAATTTAAATTATTAATTTTACACTTTGGTTATTATCATAAGTTAGTATTACATTCTTTGTATGTTTATTTCTTTTTATTTTAAATAAACTTAATTGTCAAAACAAGCATACAAACTCAATAATAATTGCAATAATTTTTATGAGGCTAAGAAGCTACTTCATGATCAGATACCAACTTTTATCATTAAATGTTCCTTAGTATTTAGATCTAGTCTCAGAATGATAACGTAGCACTTGGGGAAGAAGATGCAGGCCAGCAGACCAGTACCAGAAGCCAAGATGGAGAAGACCTGCACGGCCACCATGTATTTCCCTTTGGTGCTCAAGTAGGTGGGCAGGAAGGAGATCCAGACACTGCAGAAGACCAACATGCTGAAGGTGATCAATTTGGCTTCATTGAAGGCACCAGGAAGGTTCCGGGCCAGGAAAGCCACCGTGAAGCAAATAGCAGCAAGGAAACCCATGTAGCTGAGAACAATATAAAACATGGTGACAGAGCCTTCATTACATTGGAGGATGATAATTCCTGATTGGGAGTGCAGGTCAGAATCAGGAAATGGAGGAGAAACTCCCAGCCAGATTGCACAAATTACAATTTTTCCAGCACAACCAGAAAGGATGGTGGAGTTGGCCAAGCTCTTCCCCAACCATCTCCTCACCCTGTTCCCCGGTTTCGTGGCCAGGAAGGCCAGCACTACCGTGATTGTTTTGGCTAAAACACAAGACACAGCTACTGAGAAGACGATGCTGAACACCGTTTGTCAAAAAAGGCAGGTGGCTTTCCTTGGTCGGCCAATGAAGAAAAAGGAGCACAAGAAGCAAAGCAAGAGGGAGACCAGCAGGATTAGAGTAACTTTCTTGACTGAGAGATAAACAGAACTTCACCTGGAAAGGAGAGAAAGGAAATGTACATTCAAGCACAGTCCCAGAATGTACCCAAATTTGTGCCACGCAGAGTTTGACCTGAGGCATTTATCATTTTCTGATGCAAGATCCATTTCGAGATGCTTCAATCTGATGTTTACATCAATGGCAATCATTGGAGAAATATCAGGAGAGATCTCACAGACCAGGATTTTAATAATTACTGTAAGAAGCAATATCTCCTCTGGGGACCCTGAACTACTTCTGGACCTCCATGTATGGACAAGAAATTGGAGAAAAGCATTGTAGAAAGTCACTACCTACCCCTCTCCTAGAAGAATGAAATATTTTGGGAAATATTAGAAAAGGCAGAATATTATATGTTCCCAAGGGGAGTAATGGAGAAACGTGTTTTTGAGTCAGAAAGCAACCCCCACTTTCCTTAATAGCCCACAACAGATGTCAGCACCTAAGAGATAAAGAGCTTTTTAGAAAAGGAAGACAAGTATCTAGATAGCTCTATCTCTATTCTTGTCTTGCCCTCAGGTACTTTGGAGAATAGGTTGACCACCTCTTCTCTGTTACAACCTCTCAAATATTGGAACACTGCTATCATGTCACCCTTGTCCTTTTTTTAGGTTAGACTAGAGCAGTTCGAAAGCATGCAAATACAAGTAGATAAATAGGTACTTTTCCAGGGGTAAACAGAACTCCATGCATTTCAACGCATAGTCCTGCTGGCCACATGACAATGAAATGTGTCTTTGGACAGTGCTGGCTCCCTTGGCTAAAAAAACAGACATGAGCACCATGTCCTAGAGTAGAACACAACTGGAAAGGGGAAACTAACCAAGCAGTTATTTTACTGAGCACAGGTCATATACATAATAACCAGTGCAACATTGCCCAAGCGGAGAGACACCACTGTGTTGTGCTATGATTGCATTACAAAAAAGAGTTTGCTAGGACAAAATCATGAGATAATTCTAATTTTTTAAACTTTGTGATTGATGACTTCCTTTTTCTGTTACATGAAGAACCAAAATTTCATTGTGATGTTTGAAGAGACTTTTGAAATTAGTATTAGGGACTCAGATCCCTTACAAAAAAATGGAAAGTGGCAGCATATTCTTTTAAAAGTTCTTTAATTCACACAGAAATAAGAAATGGTACTATTTCAGGCAAGGAAAGTATTACTAATTGTCCAAGAGCAGAGGTCTGACCCAAGCCAGGGTTTGTGTTAAAAAAAGATCACCATGGAAAAGTAGATACAGAGTTCTTTAGGTATAAGAAGACTAAAACTGGAATGATGCTAGTAAAAGAGATTTTTAAAAACCCAAAATGCAACTCTTTGGGTCTTATTTTGGTTTGGTCCTCTCTAAGGCAAGGTTCTATGTTCTATTGCAGTGGCCACCAACTGGTGGACCAGGGACTACTGGTGGTCCACGAGAAAATTTTGGTGGTCCGCGAGGAATGTCCCCCCCCCCCAAAGCAGTCGCCCCAAAGCAATTAGTCCAGGCTGCGCAGGAACACAAGGCTGTGCCGCCCATATGGCCCACCCACCCACTGGCCCTGACCCTTCGACCAAGTGCAAATCTTACCTTGAGTAGAATCACACAATCTGGAACTGGAAGGAAAAACCAATGGCAGGGGAAGGAAATCCGCCCCAGGGTGGCTTGCTGACGTTGATGGGAAAGTTGGTCCCATATTCCAGAGCTGCAGTAGTCACAAGACTGGCCCTTTGGTCATCCCGGAGCAGCTCCTCCAGTCCATGGCAGGCCGGTGCACCCGGGTGGAAGAGCAGCTGCTCCAGGATGACCAAAGAGGCATTTCTGTGACTACTGCAGCTCTGGAATATGGGACCGACTTTCGCACCAATGTCAGCAAGCCACCATCAGTCAAAATTCTGGTCTGTGGGATTTAAAATTATGAGTTCGGTGGTCCCTGAGGAGCAAAGGTTTGCAACCCCTGTTCTATTGGACAACTGTGAAGGTGAAAGTTGGAAGTCTATGCAGGTTTCCTGTAATTTTCCTGAAACTTGAGCTAAAAAGTGTTTAACTCTGCCTTAATTTTCCTGGCTGCCTTGATTTAGTTGATATTTGCTTGTGGGGCATTTGCCCACTCACTGTCAGAAAATCTGTCCCACAGATCATGCTTAGGAAATCAGAAATATGCATTGACTTGGACTGCTAAAAACAGGATACAAATCTAACAAATAAATACATTTTTGAATACCTTGCTTTATGTCTAATTCTTACTGAAGCTCAAATGTTCATTTTTTACCCCAGCCAAGATTACGCCTGCTTAGCTTTGATGCTACTATTGTAAGAGTTATCTCCTGAAAAGGACTTTTGGACATGCCTTCCAAATATACCCAGAAAATGGTGAGGAGTTTCGGGGGTAAAGCCTACGAAGAATATTTAAAGGAACTTGATGTGTTTAACCTGAAGAATAGAAGGCTAAGAGCAGATACAGGTAGTCCTCAACTTGCAACCATTTGTTTAAATGACCATTTGAAGTTACAACAGCACTGAAAATGACTTATGACTGTTGACTGTTTTATGACTGACTTATGACTGTTTTTCACACTTACGACTGTTGCAGCATCCCTATAGTCACATGATCCAAATTCAGATGCTTGGCAACTGACTCATATTTATGACAGTAGCAGTGCCCCAGGGTCAGCTTTTGCAACCTGACAAGCAAAGTCAATAGGGAAGTCAGATTCACTTTAACAACCAGGTTACTAACTTAACTGCAGTGATTCACTTAACAATGGTGGTAAGAAAGGTCACAAAGTGGGGCAAAACTCACTTAAGAACTGTCTCACTTAGCAACAGAAATTTTGGGCTCAAGTATCAGAAGGACTAACTTTCTTGTTATGGTCAAAATGTGAGGTAATCTACAGAAGGTAAGCCCATCTTAGCCAGTGCAACACTACTATAAAACCCATGTTGTAAGTATTACAAAGTCTATCCTGTGGTCCTCACCTCTGAGACCCTGAGATGGTTATAAATGTAAGAACCAGGGGTAGGATTCAGCCAGTTCGGGTGAACCAGATGTCAATTTTACATCCAGTTCACCAAACCGGTAGTTCCGACAACCAGCTGGCCCTGCCGACCCTGCCCCGCTACTCCCAGGAGTCTCGTCTGGCTCCCAGGTAAGTGCATGCCACACACACATCCCTGTGCCTCACTTTGGCTCTGAGGCTCCAGGGAGCCTTGCTAGACCCAAAATGGGGAGGAGGAAGTGCAATGAAAGAAAAAGAGAGAGGAATGGGAGAAAGGGAGTGGAGAAAGAAAGAAAAAGGAAAGAGGGAAGGACCACCTGCCTGAAATGCAATGGAAAATGGTGATTCTTAAAAACATAATTTATTTTTAAACAAACTGTAGATTGCCCATTCCTTTTAATATATTATTTTTTAAATATTTGTAATATTAAAAACTTTTAATATTTTAACTTAATTAAATTTTTAATTAATGAAATTGAATGATAGTGAGTATTTGAATGCTAGGTGGTGAGATCATTGATTGTTATGCCATACTGGAACCACCTGCCTGAAATGCAGTGGAAAATGGTGATTCTTAAAAACATAATTTATTTTAAACAACCTCAGCTGAAAAGTGGGTTAATGCCTCTATCTTGAGGGAGGCAGGGAATAGCTGTAGATTGCCCATTCCTGTGAAACACAGTTCACACCTACTTTGTTCTTTCCACTACAGCAAAAATATTTTTATTTTCCAAGACCTTTTAATGTTATTTTTTAATATTTGTAATATAAAAACTTTTAATATTTTAACTTAATTATTTTAATTAAAATTTTAATTAATCAAATTAATTAAAATGGTAATTAATTTAATTAAAATTAAACTTTTAATATTTTAACTTTTCCCTTTCAATTTTTATATTGATGTAATTTTAGCTGTTGTTTTTAATTTTTATACGGTGCATATTTGTCACACAAAACAGAATCTCTTTAAATAACCTTTTGAAAATGTTAATCCAGTGATATAACTATATTACTGCCCTCAGACTTATCCAGGTAGTCCTCAATTTACCACAATTGAGCCCCAAATTTTGGTTGCTAAGAGCATTGTTCAAGCAAGTTTGTCTTTTGATCCACCCAGTCACATGACTACCAAGCCACACCCACAGAACCATTAATTTAAAAAATTTGAATCCCACCACTGGGACCAAGAACCAGTTGCAGAGTTACTTTTTCAGCACTTTTTTGACTTCAGACATAAACAAGGATTACTGTAAAAAAACAAACAAACAGGGAAACAGAATCTTCTCGAAGCTGAATTAAAAGAAGCTAGATTTTAAGTCATATATCTCGCAGGCATTTCTTTTTTATCCCGAGATAATGGTAAGAAGTAATTGTGCACGAACTGTGACATTTCTGAGGTAAAACTTTTGCGGAGTTGAATCGCTTGGAGTCCTTTTCCCCGTTTCAAGGCTCTTTTCTTGAAATATTCGCTCGCCGCTGAGGGAATTTAGCCTTCGTGGCCCTTCGCGTGACTCTGTCAACGCTAACTTGTCCCTCCAATTGGCGCTATGACGGCTCCTCAATAACCCGCCTTTTTAATCTGGGTCCATCCTTCTCTTGGACAAGATCCCCGAGCGAAGCGGGTATGTGCACGAAAAGAAGAGTCTTTGGGTATTCATATTTACGACTTATTAGTTCAATTCCTTTATTCGGTCGATATAGATTTTAAGTCTCCACAGACCATCATGGAGAAACGAAGTTAACGTTTTCTGAGGCAAAAGCGAATCTCTTTTTCCACTCCCCGCCCCTCAACCCCGCGCGCTCTTCAACACCGCCTGCATTCTGCAGAGAGCCCACCAGGGGGCTCACTCTGTCCTTGTTTATAAGGGCCGTCAGCCTCCCAGCGTCATACGGGGCAACTGAGCATGCGCCTGCCCGTTTTGCATGATGGAAAGGGAAGATTTCTAAGGGAAGATTCTCCTATGGGTTTTCCGGGGAGGGAGAGGGAAGGACAGGAATGACGTCACCGAACGTCCGGTCCTCCTTAGGATCCTGCATTCCTTCGCCTGGAAGCTTGCGTGGAATCGTCCCCGCTTTGGAAGGACACACGATCCAGACGTGACTCAGTAGTGAGTTGGTGGGTGTGTGGAGAGGCTCTTCCCGTGCAAAGGCGTTCAGGTGGAAACCTGCGAAGGCTTCATCCAAAGTCCGGAGTCCTGGGAAGGGGGGGAGCCCAAGGTCCCATGTTGCACTGCCACTCCTTTGCATGTAGGGCAAGTAGAGAGAGGAGAGAGGGTAGAGGGTAAGAATCAAAGCTCCAGATTATTCATGTCCCCTCCCCGATTTTTTTCCTGGCCTATTTATAAATTTCCTATTTATAAATTCCTGAATTCATTCAGAACACACACACACCCGAGTCATTTCTCCTCTATTTAAGGGGGGGGGGGGGGAGAAACTGCATGGAAGGAGGAAGAAAGAGAGATTGCAAAATTCCAACTGGAAAGGGAGGAATTTTTGCAGGAAAGCAGCTGGGATGCAGATGGGGGCTGCATTGCATGAATTTATCAGTAGTATCAGTAGTAGTATAGCAGTAACTGTGAGAGGGATCTTGGAGTCTTAGTGGACAACCAGCTAAATACGAGCCAGCAGTGTGCGGCAGCAGCAGCCAAAAAAGTCAATGCAATCCTAAATTGCATTAACAGAAGGATACAATCAAGATCAAGGGAGGTACTAATACCATTCTATAAAGCCTTAGTAAGACCACACCTAGAGTACTGCATCTAGTTTTGGTCACCACATTATAAAAAAGATGTTGAGACTCTAGAAAAAGTGCAGAGAAGAGCAACCAGGATGATTAGGGGACTGGAGACTAAAACATATGAAGAATGGTTACAGGAACTGGGCTTGGCTAGTCTAGTAAAGAGAAGGACCAGGGGAGACATGATAGCGGTCTTCCAATACTTGAGGGGCTGCCACAGAGAAGAGGAAGGGGTCAAGCTATTTTCTAAAGCGCCTTTGAAGGCCAGACAAGGAATAATGGATGAAAACTGAATAAGGAGAGATTTAACCAGGAAATAAGGAGAAACTTGCCCGCAGAAGTTGTGGGAGTGTCATCACTTGAGACCTTCAAGAAGAGATTGGACTCCCATCTGTCAGAAATGATGTAGGGTCTCCTGCTTGGGTGCTGGGTTGGACTAGATGACTTACAAGGCCCCTTCCAACTCTGATTATCTGTTATCATCTGTGGTGGTTTGTCATCTCATGTTTTGGTTTTAGTTGCATTGTTTTTGCTTCTGTGTGTGTGTGAGAGAGAGAGAGAGAATGCCAATGTGTTCACTTTAAAAAAAGGAAAGTTTCCTACCATCCTGGATCCAAAGAGGAAGACTTCCTAAATCAGGGTTTTGAAGTTGTGTGGATTACAACTCCCAGAATTCCCCAGTCAACACAGATGGCTGGGGAATTTTGGGAGGTGAAGTCCATACATCCGTCAAGTTGCTGAGATTGGGAACACTGTCCTCTTGTGGTCCAAGGGTTTGATGAAGGGTCATGGTTGGTGCTTTTTTAGGAGGCAACTGGACTTTTTTTGTTTCTACTTTTGAAAATGTTTCATTTCTCATCCAAGAAGCTTCTTCAGCTCTGACTCCCTCCATTCCCCATTATCCTGTCAGAGCTGAAAAAGCTACTTGGATGAGAAGCGAAATGTCTTCAAGAGAAAAAGTGAAGTCCAGTTGCCTCCTGAAAAAGCACTGTTGATCCTGAAGATTTTGCATTCTGCTCTCCTCCCCTATTATCAGATGCAATTGTCTGTGTAATGTGAGCTGCACTTTTTTACTCAAATATGAATAAGAATCATTTCTTCTTTGGTAGTGCTCACTATCTGTAATCCTAAAATTTATTTTCCATCTTGGATGAATGTCCTAGGAACCTCTTTTGCTTTTTTATTATTATTATCAATCAATCAGAATAAAGCTGGAAGGGATCTTGGAGGTTCTCTAGTCCAGCCCTTTGCTCAAGCGGGAGAACCTATACCATTTCAGTCCAGTCTTTTCTTAAAAACCTCCAGTGATGAAGCACCCATAACTTCTGAAAGCAAACTGTTCCATTGATTAATTGTCCTCACTTGTTGGGAAGTTTCTTCCTAATTCCAGGTTGCTTCCCTCCTTGATTAGTTTCCATCTCTTGTTTCTTGTCTTGCCTTCTGGTACTTTGAAAAATAAGTTGACCCCCTCTTCTTTGTGGCAGCTCCTCAAATACTGAAACACGGCTATCATGTCATCCCTAATCCTTCTTTTTTCCTCTTCTTTCTTATTAGTATTGTTACGATCATTATTATTCGGTTGTTTTGCCTGTACACTGAGAGCTGCACTGGAGAGAAAAAAAATCCTTGTGTGTCTAATCATACTTGGCCAAATAAAGTATTCTATTCTAATTCCATTTCTCTTCACATAGGTACAAAAATAACTTGTGAGCAAAGGATGGAGAAGCTGTTGAGGCTTCCCCAGGGCTTCTATACAACGTAGTTTCTTGGAATGAAAAGACCCTTGGAGAACCACAAGATTTCTTAGCTACATTTGAAGTTGTGCTAGAGGGTTGAGAGAATGGAGGAATATCTAGCATTTGATGGAGGTGAAAAAGGCTTCCTAGATGCTCATTCTTGGACCTATAGGGATATCTGGGCAAAAACTGAGCAAAAGGTCCTAGAGGAGGACACTGTCAGTTCAGAGGTCCGGCACGGGCTCTTCAGGGGCATCCAGTACCAAGATTCTAAGGGGCCCCGAGAAATTTGCAACCACCTTCACCACCTATGCCATCAGTGGCTACAGCCAGAAAGACACACTAAGGCTCAGATGTTGGATTTGGTGATTCTGGAGCAGCTCCTGGCTGTCCTGCCCCCAGAAATTGAGAGTTGGATTCGGGAGTGTGGAGCAGAGACCAGTTCTCAGGCGGTGGCCCTGGCCGAAGGTTTTCTTCTGAGCCAGGTAGAAGAGAAGAAGACGACGGAGATGCAGGTGAGAGACCTTCATTTTGAGACTTGAAAGGGATGTTAAAAGTTACAAACAGTGTTTGAATCCTTAAATGTCTCCTCAACATAATATGAAGAGATGTTTAACAGTGGTTCTTCTGCTTGCTCCTTTCTTTCTACCTACTACTTCTCTTCCAGGGGTCATTCTTGGACATAGTCCCTGACCATTCCAAGGGAATGCAAGAGCCATCTAATTCCTCTCCAACACATCTTTCTAGGAATTTGTCAGAGGAAATTCAACATCAGGACACTTCACTGGGTAAGAATGTATTCCGTCCAAATTGGCATCTTTCAGTCTCAAGAGACTATGGTATCGTGCTATGAAACCGGAAACTACCACTTCCTGTATTGTTTCAATGCTGTATGCAAAGCTGGAGTGTCCTCTCCAGAGCATGAGGCCTGGGAAATTTAATATGGAGGATAAACTGTTACCCAAGCAGCAGATCCCCCCTCTCATCATCACTGAAACAGTCAGTGGAACGGCAGAGCCTATACAATTAGTTCCAGCTGCATTGCAGAAGTTACCAGAATGTGATTATACACAGTCACGAACTGCTTCCAGGACGCCGGCTCCAGATTTTGCCTCGAGGTTGACTTCTGAAGCCTTTTCCAATAATAGATATAGCTACAAGGCAGTGGAGGTTTGAAATCAGAGTTTCCCTTCTCCTAGAAGATGGTTCTACCATTTTATCTGCCGTTGGGACATAAAGCCCTCTTCCGCCTTCAAAACTGTTGACCATCATATCCTGTAACCCTGGAAAGGGGCCCTTACGAGGTGCTACCAGCCCGGCCAGCTGGACCAAGGCTTTTTAAGGAGGTATTACTCCTCTGGCATTCTGTCCAAGCGATGTGAAATTCCATAGAAAGATTGCAAGTACCTCTCATTGTCTGGATCTTCTCATCCGTTATTTAACTTTGAAAAACTCTTCTTCCATCATTTTTGTCTCCTTTACAGAAGATGGAATAGTTCCACTGATGTTTCTAGGATCCCATCCTTGTACTGGCAGAGCTGAAAAAATAACTGAACCAGCTGTTCAGGTAGGAGGAGGCACTTCAGAGAAGCTATGAGCCGTTTTGAGGCCTCCTGATATGTTGTGGGGTTAATGTATAATATTGTTGCTTCTACACAACATGGAAAGAGGAAATATGAATTCAGTATTTGATCAGTTACTCTCAGCTTAGCTTATCTGTCTGCTTGTCATAATTCAATTGCCCAATTTTCTGTTGCGAAGCACGTCAGCTCTGTACTGACAGCATTCCACCAAATTCCTAGATCCCTAAATCATCCCTTTAAGCTGCCTGCAGAATTCTGAGAGTTGAAGTCCTCGTGATTTAAAGTTAAGATGCTACCTAGGCAGTTTCATGTAGCTGTTGAATGGGGAGAGAGATAATCCCAATAGAAGAACACAGCCTACATGTGATGCATGTATCAATAAGGTCAGGGCTTTGATTTCTTTTTTCCCTTACCCTGCAAATGCCCCTGATAACCTGTTTGGCTGTAAAACACATCTTTGCTTTTGATTTTGAAATTCTTCATTTAACGTCTTTGTCATTAATGGTTTTACATTGCTTTAATTTGGTTCCGAAAATTTTTGCCAAAGATTTTTGTTCTGTTCTTTTGGTATTTCAATCATTTCTACACAGTTTATTCTATTTTGTGCTAGCTTTGGGGGCATTACTTAAAATTATCACTTGATACTATATTGTAAAAGAGTGGTGTGGTGGCCTAGTGGTACAGACACTCGCCTCCCACTTGGAAGGTTAGTTCAGTCCTAGATGGCAGCAATTGTTTCTCTGTTAGAGCACAAAGAAAAATATCTACTGTGAACTCCATGTAGGCATCACAAAAGGGTCCCGGCCAGTAAATACTCACTTCCATCCAGTTGCCTTCCATTAGCCTGGGCATAGCCAACTGAGACACATAATTCACTGTCACCTTTGATCCTGCTTTTCCACCCCACCCCTGTGGGTGTATCATCCAACGAAACACATTCATAGCCAAGAGTCATCAATCATGCTCTCCAGATTTTTGGGCGGCAGAAACTTCAGTCATCTAATCAGTCCTGAAGAAAATACAAATGGAATGTACTTTCGATTCTACACTGCTGCCTGCTCTTTGAAACTCCCCACTTCTTTCTGTTGACAACTATAAAACGTGCATACAAAATGTTTTATGAGTTGATACAGCCCTCCACCAGCGAAAATGGAGCTCAGGAGGGCCAGAGATCAGAGCGCTCTGGCCACCACAGGCACTCCCCAACACCAGTGACATCAAGCTGGCCATGCCCACTTCAGCCCCTCAAGGTCAAACACAACCCTGATGCAGCCCTCAATTAAATTGAATCTGACCCTGGTCTACAGAGTTGTAAGAATTTTTTTTAGTAAAAATGCTTGTTTATGACGATTATGACGATTGATTTGATTTTTGATTTGATATTTGATCTGAAAGGAGTGCCCTGAAGATGTTTTTTTCCTCAAAACCTAATCTGGATAAAGACTTTAGAATGAGTATATGACCACCATATTCGTTTCTTTTTCGTCTGATTTAAGCACATCTTTTCATTTGTCTCCACCTAAAATGTCATACACAAATCTTGCAACACATCCTTTAGCAACTCAAATTGTTGTAAATGGCCCAAGTGTCCTGCATTTGAGATGGTTGTCTTCATAACTCAAAATAGTAAACAATCAGGAAAAGTGGAGCCACTGAGAAGTGGTCAGCCCAGATTTGGAGGAGATCCAGAATATAATAATTTTTTTCACTAAAAGATCACTGAAATTAGTTTTTAGTTTGGAAAAATTAAAAGGAAAAAAAAGAAAGAAAGAAATTGCAAAAAAGTTCATTCTTTTCTAATATCCAGTTTTTTCTAATCATCAAAAGCACAAATCAAGTGCACTTTTTTCCACATTATACAAAAAATAAGGAGTTTCCAGCCAACTATAAACATAGGGGTTCTTTTTACTCTAATCAAGCAAGTTAATTTAGCCATCTTCACAAGTCCCAACATCTTCACCGCAATTGTTTCTTAGCCTTTCCACAAATGTTTCATGCTATCCCTGCCATTTTCATATACAGTATTTTGCATCCTTCAGAAACACACCTATGTGCAGATTAATTGGTTGCCAAAGGGAGAGAATTAGCAGGTAATTCCTTGAGCTGTTGGCTAACATGTCCCTGTTTTTTCCTTGTTCAGGAGAGTCTTGTGTCGTTCGAGGAGGTGGCCGTGTATTTCTCTGAAGAGGAATGGTCTCAGCTAGATCCCCACCAAAAAGCCCTCCATAGAGAAGTCATGCAGGAAAATTCCCAGAATGTGGCTTCTCTGGGTAAGGACCTCTGCTGGGCCTTTAGAGAAGACATTTTGTGATGGGATGAAATTGGCTATTACTGGTTAAAAGGCATCCCTACTTCTAGAGACTCTAGAAAGAGTGCAGAGAAGAGCAACAAAGATGATTAGGGACCGGGGGCTAAAACATGTAAACGGTTGCTGGAATTGAGTATGTCTGGTTTAATGAACTAGGGGGTGACATAGCAGTGTTCCAATATCTCGGGGATTGCCACAAAGAAGAGGGAGTCAAGCTATTCTCCAAAGCACTTGAAGGCATGACAAGCAGTGGATGGAAATTATTCAAGGAGAGAAGCAACCTAGAACTAAGGAGAAATTTCCTGACTGAACAATCAGTGGAACAACTTACCTTCAAAAGTTATGAATTCTCCAACACTGGAAGTTTTTAAGAAGAGATTGGACAACCTTGTCTGAAATGGTATATGGTTTCCTGCCAGAACAGAGGGTTGTACTAGAAGATCTCCAAGGTCCCTTCCAACTCTTATTCTGCTAGGAAGAGATGAGGCCAGTAGCTTATATAAGAGTTATGGTTAGGGCTACATCAATGTTTCTCAACCATGGCAATTTTAAGATGTATGGACTTCAATTCCCAAAATTCCCTTCAATTCTCAGAATTGCAGTCTGTACATCTTAAATTCTCAAGGATGAGAAACATTGGTTTGGAAGATAATGATGATGATGAAAGAATGTCCAGACACAGCCTGAGAGAGGGGTCAAATGCATCATCAGTCTTGAGTCCCTTCACATCCACAAGCCCTTTTTGAATTCCATTCACTCTTATCTACCACTTATTTGTGTTGGCCATTAGTAGTTCAGTTTAATGTCAAACATGGGAAAATCAGGGAGTCCAGGTCATTCAAATGAATAGACCTTTATATTTAACCTCTAGCTGTCCTAAACGTTTTAACCCCAATCTCTCTTGTAGAATATAGGAAGTCCTTGACTTACGACCAGTTGCTTAACTACTGTTCAAAGTTACAAGGGACTTCCCCAGAGCTACCTATGACCTGTTTTCAAGTTTATGATGGCTACACCCCTCTATCAGGGTTGCACAGTTGCATTTGGGTACTTTATAACCATTTGTAGCCATTTGCAACATGACTGCAAGTTGTGATGTTATTTTGCCTGTTCCCATATTTACAGGAACAGGCATTTACTTCCAGTAGGTGTCTGGCAAAAAAAAAAAAAAAACATCCATGGGGAGGAAATGGATTTGCTTAACCAACCATCCTGTTCTCTTACAACTGTCACAAAAACTGCTGAAAAATGAGGTGCAGTCATGTGATACCTTGACTTAAACTGCAGCAATTCACAGATATTACTTCAGAACAATGGTGGGATTCAAATATTTTTATCACCAGTTCAGTGGGTATGGTTTGATGGGCGTGCTTTGCACACGTGCGCACACTTTGCATGCGTGCATGCCATACGCGCACTTTGCACAGGCACAGAGGCATTCTAACTCACCACCTGCAAGCTTGCATGATCCCAGTTGCTTCAGCAGCTACCGCGTGGCACTCTTCTGTGCCACACAAAGCAGCTGCGCTTCAAATTCAGAGGATAAAGGTGAGTATGGGAGCCCAGGCGGGCAGGTGGGCTCAGCAGCAGAGCAGCAAAGAGAACCAGTTTGGTCTCCACTGCTCATAGCTGCTACCAGTTCCGCAGAACTGGGCCGAACCGGTAGAATACCACCACTGCTTGAGAACTACCTATAGTATTCTCCCAGAGAACTGGATGGTTGTGATCAATCCTTCTTTCCAAAAGACTTTGAAGATATAACATTTCCTCCGGCATTGGTTCAGATTTTTTTTTTAACCAATCATTCTAATATTTTTATATATGTTTAATTTTCTCTCTCTCTCTCTTTAACCATGTCTGTGTGATCAGAGGAGATTTGAATAGCCAGTGAAAGATAGTCCAGAAACAGAAGCAAAGGATGGGTCACATTTACTTAGCCCTGCCATCTGCTCTTAGGATACCCATGATTCCTCAATCTTCCATATGAACTCTGCTGAGAATTGATAGTAATATAATGAGAATGATGTAATATGATGATAGTAATAATGATAGTAATATAATGAGAATTGATTAATGAAGGAAAACAATGCAACAACATTGATATGTTTTTGGTTTAAGATCAATGGAACCCTGGAGTTTTTGGTTGCTTTCTCAGCTTGATGGTTTGGTTGCAGATGTTTCATTGTCCAACTATACAGCAACATCACAACTAGTTTCCTAGTTGGGTAATAAAACATCTGCAGCCAAACTACCAAGCTCAGAAAGCACCTAGGACTCTGTAGTTCAACCTTGTACTACATAGATTCCTCCTATTAAAATCAGCAGATCATTTGAAGAATTTTGTTATAAAAAACAAAACCATGCATTTCCACATTGTACATTTTCACTCATGAATTTGATCTATATCAAAAGTCGGAGTTCAGTAAATTTTAGACAATCATTTATGTTCAACATGACAGATGTTCAAAATGCTGTTTATGTCAACCTTCCGTCCAAATGTTTAGAATAATTTCTTATGTCTTAATCTATTTCTTTGTATCTCATCACATCTTACTTTTGTTTCCTTGTAAGGAGCGAATGAGCAGCAGAACAAGACTTGTGAGATAACGCTCCAGACAATTTGGCCTGTGAGGGAAGCAGAAAAAATGACAAATCAGAAGGAAACAGAATGTTGCCAAAGAAATGTATCAAAACATGAAAATCAGAAAAGTTTAGTTTCCCAGCCTTTTTGGAGTATAAATTATTTTCTTGAACAACAGAATCAAACTGGGAAAAATAACGAAGAGTATTTTGAGAACACAGTGAAAATGTTCGAAGAGAAGTCAGATATAAAGAATGATTACCAACCTCATTCTACAGAACAATATGGATACAAGGAAGGTGAAAAAGGTCACAGTGGCACTCTTATTCTTCCCCTACTTGGAAAGGAAAGTATGGGAAATAAACCCTATAAGTGCACAGAATGTGGAAAGAATTTCAAATGGAATTGTCTGCTTATTTCCCACAAACGGATCCATACAGGTGACAAACCATACAAATGCACAGAGTGTGGAAAAAGCTTCAACAAGAACTGTTTCCTTATATATCATAAAAGGATCCATACAGGAGAGAAACCCTATAAATGCACGGAGTGTGAAAAGGCCTTCAGTCGGAGGAGTACCCTTACTCTCCATAAAAAGATCCATACAGGAGAGGAAGGCTATAACTGCACGGAGTGTAAAATGATGTTCAGAAAGAGAAGCCAGCTTATTTCCCATAAAAGGATCCATACTGGGGAGAAACCATATAAATGCATAGAGTGTGGGAAAAGCTTCCAGCTACTTAAGTCCCTTACTTCCCATAAGAAGCTCCACACAGGAGAGAAACCCTATAAATACACAGAGTTTGGAAAAATCTTTAGTCAAGGCAGTCAACTGATCTCCCATAAAAGGATTTACTCTGAGGAAAAACCATATAAATGTACAGAGTGTGGAAAGAGCTTCACTAAGCGGAGTCGTCTTGTTTGCCATAAAATAATTCACACAGGGGAGAAACCATTCAAATGCATGGAGTGTGGAAAAAGTTTCAGCCAGAACAGTTACCTTAGGTCCCATAAAAGGATCCATACAGGAGAGAAGCCCTATAAATGCACTGAGTGTGAAAAGACCTTCAGTTGGAACTGTGACCTTATTTCCCATAAAAGAATCCACACGGGTGAGAAACCATACCAATGCACAGATTGTGGGAAAAGCTTCAGCAAGAACAGTTCCCTCACATCCCATAAAAGGATCCATACAGGAGAGAAACCCTATAAATGCACCGAGTGTGAAAAGACTTTTAGTCGGAGCAGCAACCTTATTTCTCATAAAAGGATCCACACTGGAGAAAAGCCTTATAAATGCATGGAGTGTGGGAAGAGCTTTAGCGAAAATAGATCCCTTAAAATTCATATGAGGATCCATTCAGGAGAGAAGCCTTATAAACGCACAGAGTGTGGAAACACTTTTAGTCAAAGCTCTACGCTCATTTCTGTCCCACAGAGTACAGAAAATTACATATGTTTTGAATACGGAAATGGTTTCTGGTGGAATAGTCATCTTACATCTGATAAAAAAATCCACACAGCAGAGCAATCGTATCAGTGTGGGGAATATGGGAGAATATTTCAACAAAGCAGCTCACTTATTTCCCACCAAAGTATTCATGCTGGAGAAATGTTTGGAATGTGGAAAGAGTTTCAGGGGGAGCACTCAGCTTATTTCCCATAAAAGGATCCATTCTGGCATGCTGTACAAATGTCTGGAACATGGAAAGAGCTGCAGTCAAGGACGTAATCTCATTTTTCATAAAACAACCCACAGGAAAAGCTATATAAATGTCTGGAATGATGAAATATCTTCCATGAAACAGGATCCTTAAAAGAATCACATGAGGGGGAAACCATAAAAATGCCTGGAATGTGGAAGAGCTTTCCATGAAAATGGATTGCTTGTTTCTCATAAAAGGATCCGCACAAGGAAGAAACCATACAAATGTATGGAGTGTGGAAACAGTTTTTGCAATAGCAGTAATCTTAATTCACATACAGATCCACACAGGAGAAAAACCATATAAATGCATGAAGTGTGGAAAGAGATTCCACCAAGAAATCATCTTCTCATACAAGGATCCACTTGAGTACTAAACCATAGAAGGATTAGATTTATTTGCTTCATTTGTACATACTCAAATCTTACAAACCTTGGAGGGTTTGTGCCTTAAATTTCTCGTGAGTTGGTTTCTTTCCGATGCACAGATGAATAAAGATTAAAGGGTTGAGTATGCTGCTATTTCAAATAATGAAGCAGGAAAAAAGACATTTGGAAATCCACAGGGACCAACATAAATAAAATAAAAGCAGGAAAAACAATCCTTCACTCGTAGTTTCTTCTGATCGAATATACCATAACTGGATATTAGCCACTGATTTTCAACATTTCTATAAAAGAATGAAGCATAAGTCAGTTTTTGCAGATAGGATGGGATAGGATAAGATAACCTTTATTGTCACTATTTTTATGTGAACACACTGGCACACGTTAAAAAAGGAAATGTTGATGCCATTCTCAAACATATAACTATACACATGTGTACACATACATATGATATACATGTATGTATATTAATCACAACCCATTTTGAATATATAGCAGGAAAAAAAGTCTTGAGAGTTAACAAAATTGATACTATGTGGTGGAAGAGCCCTATAAGACAGGGGTATCCAACTTTGGCAACTTTAAGACTTGTGGACTTCAACTCTCAGAATTGGCATCACTGGAATGCATTAATAGGTTTCCCATAAAGTTGATCAGATTTTTCTTTCTTTTTCTCCTTTTTCTCTTCCTCCTTTTCCTTTGCTTTTCAACAAGACTCCTTTTGCATTCTTTGCTGTGCCAGCTAGAACTAAATTTAACATTGAGGCAGACTGCTTTGAGCTGTTTCTATTTTTCTAACTAAAAGTTGCCCTTGAAGATAACTCTGAAACTACTTCAGACTGTAATAAGAGTGGGAAGGGACCTTGGAGGTCTTCTAGTCCAACCCTCTGCTCAGGCCGGAAACCCTATACCATTTTGGACAAATGGTGGTCCAATTTCTTCTTAAAAACTTTTTCAGTCTTGGCTGCTTTTAACATGTGGGAACAAAAATTCCCAGACAGATCAGAGTTAAATTCTGAACTGGCTGGGAATTCTGGGACTTGTAGTTCACACATCTTAACATGGCCAAGGTTGAAAAATACCTTGACTAGATTGTTAGCAAGTGCAACCAGCTTTTGCCTGAATGATGATTCTTGGAAGTTGAGGGTCAGTCTACAGCAGGCTTGTCAAACTGGTGCCCCATGGGCTGGATATGTCATGTGCAAGCCACACCCACCCCAGCTCCGTAAAGGCAAAAAACATCACTACATCCCGTGATGCAATCGAATTTGACATCCCTGGTCTACAGGCTGTCGTTCTTGATTTAAGGTGTGGATTATTACCTACAAAGCCAATTCAGAATGGTCCAGGGTTATTTTAGGAATCACTTTTATCTAAAATGTGTCAGCCCATCTGTTAGGCCATCAAGAAAGGGCCTAGTTAGAGTACCATGCCCATTTCAAGTGGGAATATGGGCAGAAGACAGGACTTTACAATGGTAGTCCTAAAACTGGAACGTGGGTCCTCTCCGAGCTTGGTTGTTATATTGCTTCGCTCCTTGATTAGTTTCCATCCATTGCTTGTCCTTCCTTCAGGTGTTTTGAGAGTAGGTTGAACTCCCCCCCCCTCTGTGGCAGTCCTCAAATATTGGGATCCTGCTATCGTGTCACCTCTATCTTTTTCACTAGACTACACACCCAATTCCTGCAACCATTGTTTGTATGTTTTAGCCTTCAATTCCCTTATCTTTGTTGCTCTTCTCTCTTTTTAGAGTCTTGGCATCCTTTCTAGATTGTGGCAACCAATAACTGGATGCAATATTCCAAGCGTGATATTACCTAGGCAATAGAAAGCAGTACAAACACTTCATGTAATCTTGATTCTATGCCTTGGTTTATACAACCAAGAGTTGTATTAGCTTTTTTGGCAGCTACTGCACACCGCTGGCTCATATTTAAGTGATTGTCCACTAGAACTCCAGGATCAGTGGAGGATTAAGGCTCACTGGTGCCCTTAAGTACTGACAAAACTTGGTGCCCCCCCTCCTTTGTACATACCATGCAAACGAAGCCAAGGTTAGGCTATATAAAAGTTTTTGTGATGCCCCCTTTGGGCCTGGTGCCCTAAGCACTTAGTCTGTTTAATAGTTAATACACCACTGTCCAGGATCCTTCTCATGGTTACTGCTTTTGAACTAGGCACCACCTATTCTATACCTATTCAATTGGTTTTTCACGCCTAGTTATTTCAATTTATCAATATATGTCTCCACAGACCAACATGGAGAAACCAAATTACCTTTTATGAAGGAAAAGCTCTTTCCTCCCTGCCCAGGAATGCCTCCCTGCATTCTGCAGGGAGGCCACCAGGGAGCACCCTCTGCACCTACTGGAAGGCCTGGTAGCTTTCCAACTTCAGTGTGGAACTGGCATGCTCTCACCCCATTTTGCCTAAGGAAGAAACTAAGCATGCGTCCTCCTGTTTTGGAACTGTGACCTTATTTCCCATAAAAGAATATACATCAGAGAGAAACCGTGTTGATGCATGGAATGTGGGAAATGCATTAGTGAAAACAGTCAACTGATCTCCCGTAAAAGGTTCTACTTGGGAGAAAACATATAAGTGCACAGACTGCAGAAAATGCTTTAGTGAAAATGAATCCCTTACAATTCACATGAAGAGAAACCTTATAAATCCATGGAGTATGGTAAGAGCTTCAGTCAGGAATCAACCTTATTTCTTATATAAAAATTTACACACAGGAGAAATCGTATAAATTCCTGGAGTATGAAAAGAGCTTCAATACAAGCAGAAACCTTTCTTCCCATAGAACAGGAGTGTCAAAACTCAATTTTACAGAGGGCCACATCAGGGCTGTGGTTGACCTTGGGGAGCCAGGTGGGAGTGGCCAGCTTGATATCACTCACTAAATGTGTCTGGGTGGGCGTGGCCAGCTTGATGTTGCTCACTGGGTGTGGCTGACCTGGGATGGTCCAGCCCTTGAGCACTGGGATCCCACAGCCCAGCTCCGCTTCCCTGAGTGAGCATCTGTTTACCACCTCAAGTCTGCTGCCAGTGCCACCGCTGGGCAAGGCTGGTCAAGAGGCAAGGTGAGGCTGGGCGAGAGGACAGGACGAGTCCAACAAGCTGCAGCTGTTGCCAGGCAGAGTGAAGCATAGCAGCCAGTCTCCACACGCTTGCCACAAGTCACCACGCATACATGCCGCCTCCTGGGTGCCGCACTTGTGGCAAGCACATGGAGACTGGGCGCTATGCTTCACTCTGCTTGGCAACAGCTGCAGCTTGTTGGCCTTGCCCCACCCACCCTCTTCACCTGGCCTTCACACACACAGCCTCTTCACCTGGCCTTTACACACCCAGCCTCTTCATCTCTTCGCCTGGCCTCTCACCTTTGTGCCCAGTTTTAACTGCTGCCTCCTGTATTCATGCGCGCCTGATGGGATGGGGTAGACTGGGCCTGTGTGCCTTTGTGTGCCTTGCACCTCCTGTGTGCATGCCAGGATAGAGTGGTCTGGGCCGAAGCAACATAGGTCAGCCCCTTATAGTTTCCAGGCCTTATAGGCCAGATCCAACCACATTGCTGGCCGGATCACACCCCTGACAGAAGGATCCACTCAGTATAGAAAGAGTTTTAGTCAAAATTCTTCACTAATTTCTCACAAAATGATCCACGGAGGATAGAAACCCTACATATGTCCTGAATGTGGAAACAGTTTCTGGTGTAGCAGTAATCTTCATCCCATTATAAAATCCACACAAGGGAAATGTCATATTAAGAGCTTCTGTGAAAATGGAACCCTTAATATTCATAAAAGGATCCACATTGGGGGGAAAACCACAAAAATGCCTAGAATGGGGAAAGACATTCTGTGAAAATGGATCCTTTATTTCCCATAAAGAGATCCACGTGGGAGAAACCCTACATATGCATAGACTGTGGGATGAGCTTCGTAAATAGTAATCTTAATTCACATCACAGGATCCACACGTGAAAGAGACCGTATAGGTCAGTGATGGGTAACCTTTTCAGCACTAAGTGCCCAAAGCACATGCATGCACATTGGCAAGATGCAATGCCTACGCATCCCCCATGCAGGTGTGCACATCCACGTGCATGCACCCCACTCCTCGTCTATACATGCACGTACATCCCAAAGCATGCACCATGCCGCCACATGTACACATGTCCCTCATCCCCTGCATGTGCCCAACCCCCATGCAGAGACTTGAAGACCAGATGGCCGGTGAGAGCCACACACACATGCATGGCGGAGCTGATCTGGGGTGATGGCTCGTGCCCAGAGAGGGCTTAGCATGCTACTACTGGCACATGTGCCATAAGGTTCACCAACACAGGTCTATGGTATCTGAGGAACCGCCTCACCCCAATGGGATTGGCCTGCCCAACTCGTACTAGAAGGGGCATGCTGCACTTCTTGTCAGCCAATTGTAACTTAGTGGGGTCCAGAAGAGCCTTTTCTGCCATGGTTCCCATTTTTGGGAACGTCATCCCCCTAGAAGTTAGATCTGCCCCCTCCCTCTTGGCCTTCCTAAATGGTCTAAAAACTTGGCTCTCCAACTGGCTTGGTGCCCAGATGAGGGTGACTTATTCTGGAAGTGACTAATAGTTTAGACCCCACCTCCACCAGTGCTTTTCCTGCTGATCCTTTCTTCAATGTTAACTCTTTCCATTTTAAGACTTGATGTGTTAATAATTCTATTTTCATCATTTACATTGCTTTTATGATACTGTAAGCCACCCCAGAGTCACTTGATGGTAATATGGGCAGTATAAAAATTTAATAAATGCATAAAACTTTTAGCAGGGTGCAAATTTTATTTATTTACTGGGCATACACACCTCTGTAAACTCTTAAATAAGCAGCATATTTGGGCCCGTCGCCTGGAAATCAGGTTAAAGTGTACAAGAATACAATATACAATACTGAGACACGGTAAATATGTACTACATAAAGAAAATCCCAATGAATCAAAAGAAAGCACACACACACACACACACACACACACACACCTTAAAGCTTCCCAGAATTAATTTGATGACCCATATTAACAATTACATTTTACTGTTAGGAATGTAAGCCACTTAACAGCTATTTGGGTTGAAAATATATAAACCAGGATAAACATTTTAATACTGTATCTTTAAGAAAAAGCAAAAACTGTAGTTGGATGTGGTTTCTCAAATGACCATAAGATGGAGCCAGAAAACTGGGTTGTTTAGTCTTAGTCTCAGAAGAGAGTGTGAGTAACTCTGTTTTCCTTCTGTTGGAGAGTATTGCCATTCCTCCATTTTTCCTAATTGACTGTAATTCCTGGATTTGATGTAAGTCTGATACTGAACTGTTTTTGACACTGAACTTTGTTATTGGATTATCCCTGGACTGAAAAGTGATACATTTAACCTGTGAATGACTTTGGACTGTGTTTGAACTTTGCTTAACGTTTCTGAAAGTAAAAACCTACATTTACTGTACAGTGTATCTGTGTGCTGTGTGTGTATTATTCAACACTTCTCTCAAATACGTCTCCCTGTATGCGCTCATTCTCCTAATGGGGAATTACCGCAACAATTACTGTCAAAGACAACTCCAAAATATCATAGACAATGGGGTAAAATTTCAAGGAAGCAGATTTCAACTGAACTCTGGTAAGAATTTCTCAGTGGCAAGATGTCTTTGCCAATGGAAGGGACTGCCCTAAGGTGATTGTCTCTCCTTAAAAATGAGGGTGGATGAATGTCTCTCCAGGATGTTGGATCCCTGCACGCTTCACAAGAAAGTTGAAGTAGATTATTAAGGAGAGTCTCCTACATCCTTTCACCTTAATATTTATGCCACTTTGGAAGACATGGGCATTACAGAGCATTTGTTTTCATATTTCTAGAATAATTTTTTGAATGATTTGAAATTTGATCCACTTAAAAAATAGAGTAGGGTAGGGTAGGGTAGGGTAGAATAGAGTAGGGTAGAGTAGAGTAGAATAGGAATAAGAATAGGAATAGGAATAGGAATAGTGTTGAATGGGCACAGATGAGGAAGGAGCAGGACTCAGGAATGCAAGAAACTCTACAATCCAGAAACAAAAGCAAATGAACGCAGCCAGCACCGGCTTTTTATATCCAGTGCTGTCCAACATTTCAGCCAATGATGGAACTCAATCTTCCCACCAGCGGCTAAACCAGTGAGTGGAGTCTGACACTGGACTCCACTCTGCATATATGTAACTCGTGTGATTGTATCATCATACATATTTAACACCCCTCCCCTCTTAGTTCAGGATGACCAATCATTGCACATGTGGCAGATGTAGTCCTTCAGGTAGGCAGGGCTTCTGTGGGTGCAACTGGGCCTGTGCAGTTCAGTTGCTCCTGAGGCGGCAGCCTGAATGGACAGGTCCACTACTGCTCCAAACTCTGCCCTTGGAAATGCCTCAAAAGTTTCCTAGGATGTGGCAGTTTCTGTTGAGCCAGGGGCCTCAGAAGTACTACACTGGATTCCTCAACCCCCAGATAAGTCCTCCACTATCCTGTTTGGGGTCGCCCTTACTGTTATGTGCCTTTGTGGGTTTTCTAATTCTCAGGGTCTCATCACCAGAGGTGGGTTGTTTTGTTCAGCCTCAGTTGGGGGTTGAAATACGTGGCCCCGCAGTTGGTCTATGTGCCTGTTCCATGTTTTTCCCCTGTCTACCTCCAGTTTGTATGATCTGGGTCTGGTACTTTCAATTATTTTTGCCAGGACCAAGTTTCCCTTCCCGTTGTGTGCATACACTGTGTCTCCCAGTGCAAACATCCTGCACTTTCCTGTGGAGTCTAGAGGGGTGTCGTTTGTGTAGTTTGGATGGACCCTGTCCATTGTGGACCTTAATTTTCTGTTCATGAGCATTTCTTCTGGGGTTCTGTTAGTTGCTGTACTTGGTGTTATGTGTTGAATTAGCAGCAATTTGTCAATTTTTTCTTGCCAATCACCGTGGCCTAATTTTTAAAAAAAATTCTTTGGTTGTTCGGACCATTCTCTCCACTTGCCCATTTGCCGCCAGATGTACCGGTGCCTGGGGGCATGTCTGACCCCCAGTTGGGTGAGGAAGCTTTTGAATTGCTGTGCTGTGAACTGTAGACCATTGTCTGACACTAGTATATTGGGTAGCCCGTATGTAGCGAACAATTTTTGCAAAGGTCTGGTCGTTGCCTCAGCTGTTGTAGATTTCATGATTACCACCTCCAACCACTTAGAGTAGGCATCGACCACAATTAGAAATGTTTGCCCCTGGAAGGGTCCTGCAAAATCTATGTGTATGCGCCTCCATGGTGCTGAGGGCCTCTCCCACTTGGGGGGGGGGGGCTGAGGGAAGGGCAGGTCGGGACTCCTGACATAGTGAGCATGTGGTGACCCAGGTCTCAATGTCTCTGTCTATCCCTGCCCACCAGATATAACTCCTTGCTAGTGCCTTCATTTTTACTATCCCAGGGTGTCCTTCATGTAGCAATCTCAAAACTCTTTCCCTTAATGGCTGCAGTACACCCACCCTGTATCCCCATAACAAACACCCCCTTAATGCTGACAGTTCTAGCTGTCTGTTTTTAAATGGTTTGAATTCTTCCCCTTCAGTCTTGTTTGGTTAGCCCCACCATACCCAGTTCAAAACTTGCTCCAGCATTTTGTCCTTAGTGGTGATTCTCACGATGTCCGCTACTTTGTGATGCAGGTGGCAAACCTATGCTCTTCTAACTTGAGCAGCATTGATTCTTCTGCAGTCATGAGTAATAGGTCATGTTGTAAGGCACGATTCAGGGTGGCAGTTTCCTTTTACAGCAGGGCTGCTCGCAGCTGCAACCAGTGAAGGCTCTTCAAATTCCAGCCGCCACAGACCAACCAATCAGAGGTAAGTATGTAAATATCCAACATGTTTGTTATTTTGTTGTCTGCAGTCTAGCTGATTATTTGACAAAGCAGGGAGCATTTTGAAGAAGATGGGTTATTAAGAAATGTGAAAAAGAAATAAATTACCTGAGGCTTCCCCCCTTCATGCACTCCCTCTCGAACTCCTCATCTGCTCCTTCTCCAATGGGGTCTTCGCCCTGCTTTTATGGCCAGAAGTGCCTGCAGGATGGCAGGTCTCTCACTGCCCTCCCCTCCTCTGGACTGGCCACCCTCCTGTCAGTGGAAGTCAGACTGACCAGCAGATCCAGAGAAGGGCTGGAGGGCAGAGGGGATTTCAATATCTCCATTGGCACCCAGACTGACTCCAGCCATCTCAAGCCAAGAGGAGCCCCACCTCAGCCTCCTCTCCTCTCCTGAAAGGCGTCCAGGGTATCTGTCCATTTCCCTGGGCACAAGATGACCACTGAGTTTGACTCTGTCCACGGCTTTAGATATTCAGCCAGACACAGAGTTCCCCACCTGTCATGCCCTTGTTGGAGTCTGATTGTGAGGAGGGGATTGAGCAGCTGACAGGGAGTGGGAGTGTGGATCCAGTGGCAGTGGAAGAAATGGGGGAAGGGCACAGTCTGGCTGGGCATTCAGAGGAAGACCCAGGGCCTTCATCCTAGGGCACGCAGGGAGGAATGGAAAAGGGAGCAATGTGGCTAATGGGAGAGGAAAGGGCCCTGATCCCTTCATGGGCTGCAGCTGGGAAGACTGTTTAAAAAGGCAAACTGCAGGTTGCAAAGTTGCTGGAAGCAAAGCGTGCATTATCTTTGTCGAGGCTTATCTGGGTTTTGGTGTCCTCCCAACTGTGAGTGCTGTGTTATCTTTTGGAAATCTGCAATTTATCATCCTGGCCTGTTGTGTTGATTATTTCAGCATGGTTTGTGTTGTTGTTTTTATTTCTGATTATCTTTACTTTGGGTTTGGATTGCATTTCTTTCTTTCGTAGACTGTTTTTGGAAGAGTTTGATCTCCAGCCGAGGATAACTGGACATTGGGAGCCAAGTTGGAGGCGTTAATGAGAATTTATCTACTTTGATGACTTCATTATTTTTGTGCCACGCCCTGGGTCATCACACCATTGGTGTTTCCAAAGCAAGCCGGAGCTCCTGTGAATCCCCCTGCAAGACCCCCAGAATGGACAAATCTCCCACTTGTTTTTCTCCCAGAGATTCTCTCGTTTCCTTTTCAGATCATGATCTGTCTGAGCTCTGTCTGTCTCTGGAATTGGAGGCTGTTCCTGGCCAGCCTCCCCTCTTCCTTCCCTGCGGTGGTTACTGTGGTCCTTGGATTCACACCTGAGGCCATGTCCCTTCCCACCTGGGGAGAAAAGTATTTCCATGATCCAATTTCACTCCCTCCCTTTCTTTCTCAGCCTGTGGGGGCTCCAGTGGAGGCATTGGACCCCCTCCCAACCCTGGGCCACAGAGGGTTTCTCTGTTTCTTGGGGAAAAATTCCTTCCCCAATCAGAGTCTGCTTGAACCCCACCTTCCACTTCCCTCCCTGCCTGGGATCAGCTGAATTCTTCCATTCAGACAAAGGAAAAAGGGAGTTTCGACAGAGCTTCCAGCCAGTCTCCGTTCTTCGACCCAGGAAGAACAGAGCCACTCCAAAGCCAAATTCCCCCCCACTCCGGTTCTTGGACCCCTCCAGCCATCACTTGGCTGAGGTCGCAGCAGGGCCAGGGTGGCTGAGAATCAGGATAGAAGGCACCACATAGACTCAACAAAGCTCCCTACCACAACAGACCTTCAGACACAGGTTGTGGCCTCACATACACAGTCCTAAAGAGTTCCTTTATGTGGCATCAAGAAGGAACATGGGATCAACCTCACAACCCACACCCTATAGAGGTGCCCTAGCTGTTGTCCCTGGTGACAGATCAAAGATTGTGAATCCCACTCCTGACACCAGTTTCTGTGGAATCAAATGCAGGACCCAAAAATCCCAATAATCAAAGCTCACTGTTGTAATTATTTATTCAGTGTCCGCTGAAGGAATTTCCCTCTAGAAAATGGCAAGACAGATTCCCACAGACAAATGATACACTCATACATTTGTGGAAAGGAGAACAAAATGATAACCATCAATATGAATATCTAATAGATGATATAATCAAGAATATTCATAATTAGCACACTTCATGCACCCACTGTTACCATCCTCAAGAAAAAGATATTGTCTAAAATAAAAGGTTTCACAACCAGTAACTCTTTATTTCTATCTTGGTAACACATTCTCATTCCTCCAAGAAATTGGTTTTCTCATAATCTTCCGGACACTCTTTATTTATTTGAATAAAAATCATTGCCCCACTCATGTATGGAAAATAGCTTGGAGCTGAAATTCCTCCCTCTCACTTGTCCACATTTCTTCGGGTCGTAAGCTGCTCCTTTGTGTTCAGCTCTGGCCTCAGAAGAACAATGTAGCACTTGGGGATGAAGATGCAGCACAGCAGACCAGCACTGGAAGCCAGGATGGAGAAGACCTGCACTGCCACCATGTATTTCCCTTTGGTGCTCAGGTAGGTGGGCACAAAAGTCACCCAGACACTGCAGAAGACCAGCATGCTGAAGGTGATCAGTTTGGCTTCGTTGAAGGCCCCAGGCAGATTCCTAGCCAAGAAAGCCAGTATGAAGCAGATGACAGCCAGGAAGCCCATGTAACTGAGGGTGATGTAGAACATGACAACAGCCCCTTCGTTGCATTGCAAGATGATTTCTCCATGCTGGGAGTGGAGGTCAGAGTCAGGGAAGGGGGAAAAAGCTCCCAGCCAAATGGAGCCAATGATAATTTGGGCAGTAGAACAAGAGAGTATGATGGAGTTGGCCAAGCTATTCCCCAACCATCTCTTCACTCGGTTTCCTGGTTTTGTGGCCAGGAAGGCCAGCACCACCGTGATGGTTTTGGCCAAGAGAGAAGAAATGGCAACAGAGAAGATGATGCTGAAGACTGTTTGTCGGAGAAGGCAGGTGGCTTTCCTTGGTTGACCAATGAAGAGAGAAGAAGACAAGAAGCAAAACAGGAGAGAGAGCAGGAGAATGTAGGAGAGGTCCCGGTTGTTGGCTTTGACAATGGGAGTTTCTCGGTATTTAATGAAGATGATTAAAACAAGGCCAGTGGTTAGGAAGAAGAGCATGGCAAAAGAGACCAGAATGATGCCCAGATTTTCTTCATAAGACAGGAAGGTTATAACTTTGGGGATACATTGGATTCTATTCTCATTTGGGTATTTATCATCTGGACACTTGGTGCATTTTTCTGTATCTGATAAAGTGAAAAAGCAATATTTCTGTAATATTTTGTCCTTTTATGTTACAAGAATTACCTTCTTTGGATAACAGGTAGTACCTCGGGCATTTTCCAAAAATATTTATTCCCAGTGTAATGTGTAGAATCTTCATAGGAACCTGCTTTTTTAGAAGTTAACAATTAATCATATAATCTTTTTAGGCAAACATCCTGAGTCCTGCCCCATGGACTTGGAGAATACCTACAGTATCTTGTAACACCTGGAAAAGCATCCTGGAATTAAGAAGAAACTTCCTATCAGTGAGAACAATTAACCAGTGGAATAGCTGGCCTTCAAAGGTTTGGGGTTCTTCAACATTGGAGGCTTTTAAGAAGAGATTGGACAGTCACTTGCCTGAAATGGTATAGTATCTTCTGTTTGATCAGGGGCTGGACTAGAAGACCTCCAAGGTCCTTTCCAGTTCCATTCTGATTGATTGATTCATCTACATTATTGGCAGACTATTTGTGTAATGAGTTCCCCCATAACTACCCACAGCACCACATTATAGACCAGGGACACCTTCTCAGGGATCCTCAAGGGGAAGCCAATAAACAGGGAATTGCAAGGTCTTTCAGAAGGTGGACCTAAAACAATTCACCAAATTTCAAGGAACTCAGGTGTTTCTAGAAAGATAAACTTAGCAGCACCTATCCAAAGTAAAAAACAGAAGGGATATTTCCTCTGCTGTTAGTAAAGCTTGCCCAGTCTACCACCCCTTCCTCCCATCTCTTCCCAGCCCCTCCTTCAAAGTGTTTTTTATTTACTTCCTTTTAGATCAGAAATTGTGCAGGTTAAAAACAAACAAACAAGTGAGCTTCAATCTGTCTTTAACTTGCACTTTCATGAAAATTTTCTGGATGGATCCAGTTCCACCAGGCCTTCCTTTCCTCCAGTGTCACCCACCTTCCTGAGTGGAGATGGTCCCCTCCGGACAAGAAACGCAGTCGTAGCAGCAAACTGGGTCTCCTTCTCGAACCCTCTTGACAAATCCAGGAGAACAACTTTCCACACATTTAGAATGAGGCAGGGACTGAGCAGAAAAAAAATAGGGATGCCAAAGAAAGTGTGTGAGGACTCTCCATCTATGGAAAACGGAGTTAGAGATGGATGGAGACAAGTAGCCTCTGGTCTTCACTGAGGTAAATATGAAATCTCTGACTATCAAATCAGATGCAGGAGGTAGAACAACTGGCAGATTCTTCATTGAGTTCCATTCTTTTGCTTTTGGAATTTAACAATACAATAAAGTATTTTACTATCTAATAAAGTCTACAGGGATGGAATTGGAAAAAGATTTAAGTATGATGATATATTCATATTAAAACTGAGAATAAAGTTTACTGTAAAAGATTTAGGAAACTTTTATTCCATTAGATTTTTTAAATATGAAATTAAACTGTGATGAAGAAAGAAACCTCTGACCAGTAAGATCTTGAAAGATTTCATTGCAAAGCCACTCCACTGAGGTCCCGTCTTGTGAAGAACTTCCATTAGAAGACACCAACTGGCATGGAAGGCCAACCACCATGGAGACTCTAGGCTTTGCCCATTGGAAATGGGAACTCAGGCTTTGGAAAACAGAGAAAAGACACCAACATTTATCTCACCTTATTGAGCGACTTTAACCGTGAAAGAGTATCTTGGTTGATAGAAAGTCTCTGTCTTTCAAAATATGCCAGAGTCTTGGGCTTCTTGAGAAGAACCAACCAGCCAATGATCATCAGATCTGCTGTTATCTCTCCATTTTGGTCCAAGTACAGTTTAAAGCTGGAAATATTCCAAAATTCATTCTTCTCCAGAAAGGGATGAAACTAGAATGGGAACATCCAGGAATTTGAAGAGGAGAAAACTTGGTTTCTTATCCCACACTGAATCTTTCTTTTACAATTGTCTAATCTCTAAATATGCTTAATTAAGATACAAATACTGCCATTATCTTCATAAGTGAATGAAAAAGTTTGAGAAAAATTTGCCACTTATACACTGACGATTCATAAACTCTTTGAAAACAACAAGTTGAGTCCCAGAAAGCATGAATTTATCAAGAAGGAAGTTGTCAGGCTAATCTTCTCCCTGGTCATCCTGATGGAAAACACATCCAGATATGCTAATTCTACTTGATTGTACTACATTAACAAAATTTTGCAAATCTGAAAGAACAAATCTCCCACCAAATCTTTTTTCAGTCTGAAAAGTTACCGAGGATCCTTTCTGAGTTTATTTCACTCCCATTATTAAGCTGCAGGATTCTCCACTCTTATCTGATCCTTCCCTAGGCAACCTCTCTTCTCCTCATCCCAAAAGTCATTGTCACGTATCATTATGCTTCCGAAATAGATTGTGGTAATTCTGGTGATATAACTGGATTTCAGTAAAGGACTCACAAACAATTGTGTGATGTGATTAGAGACCTGAGGGGTTGATGGTATGATGATTAAGTGGATAAAAACTGTCTTCAAAATGATACTCAAATGATTTTGAATCTTTTTAAATCTTTCCTATGAAATCTGAAGATGATGGATAGCAATTTGCAATTGGTCATCAATTTTTCTATATTGTCATTAATATGGTAATTAATACAATCTTAGAGTAAGCTAATTTGATGTCATTTAAGGAATATAAAGTCCTTCAACTTACAAGCCTTATCTGAAATTTCATTTTAAAAGTTTGATAATAAAACAATCAAAATTAATTAATCAGAAGAAAGCAACAATTGTTTAATTGGATGGATTGAATGGATGGATGGTGGGATGGAGTGGAACATAATTTGCTGCTGGTATCCCTGAAGGAGGAGTCTGGTTGGAAGGCAGGCTACTTGGAGATGTCTGGAGAGGCCCTGGATCCTGAAGACTCACAGTGGACAGAACGGATGACTGATGAAATGGATTCTTTCAAGAAGACTGAGGGAGATGGGGGAATGGACTTATCATATATAACTGGAAAACAAGTCTTAAGAGGCATCGTGTTTCAACTTACAGGTCCAAAACTTTGGGGAAGGGAAAGCAATTGTTGGGAAAGATCGTAATTACAATTTTAAGGAAATGCATTATTATTAAGAATCAAACAAAGATGTTTAACCCTGGACAGATTCTGAATGGAATAGAAATAATGATTGTGGTGGTCTGTGGTAGATAAGAAGTCCCTGTGACTTCTGGTTGCATTTCCTTCAAGGATGGACTGAAGACTGTGCAGCTTTGATCCATGTTGCACTTGTTAGAGGGCTCCAAACAGGGCTAGAACCACCTTGTAGGGGTGGGGATAAGGGGGAGATCGCCTGTCATGTTGAGGGGAGCCACATCTCCCCTCCTTGGCTAGGTAAATTCCCTCCGAAGACAGGCTGCAACGGTGGTTAAATATGGCCACCCTGAAGAAGGCGTTGTATTAACAGAGGGATACAGTCAAGATCAAGGGAAGTACTAATACCACTCTATAAAGCCTTAGTAAGACCACACCTACAGTACTGCATCCACAGTTTTGGTCACCACATTATAAAAAAAATTGAGACTCTAGAAAAAATACAGAGAAGAGCAACCAGGATGATTAGGGGACTGGAGGCTAAAACATACAATGAACGGTTGAGGAACTGGGCTTGGCTAGTCTAGTAAAGGGAAGGACCAGGGGAGACATGATAGCAGTCTTCCGATATTTGAGGGGCTGCCACAGGGAGGAAGGGGTCAAGCTATTTTCTAAAGTGCCTGTAGGCCAGACAAGGAATAATGGATGGAAACTGAACAAGGAGAGATTTAACCTGTAAATAAGGAGTAACTTTCTGACAGTGAGAATGATCAACAAATGGAACAGCTTGCCCTTGGAAGTTGTGGAAGCGCCATCACTTGAGATTTTCAAGAAGAGATTGGACCGCCATTTGTCAGAAATGGTGTAGGGTCTCCCGCTTGGGCAGGGGATTGGACTAGATGACCTACAAGGTCCCTTCCAACTCTGACTATCTGTATCTGTACCTGGGACAAAGATAGTGCTGGAGCAGTGATGAATGGATCCCCATCAGGACACCATACCTGCCATGGCTGCAGCCTTTGAGCCCCCAATCTCTTTTCTATCTCCATCCTTCCCCTCCTCAATCTGGGGGAATAGGCGGCATTCATGGCCTGGGCCAGAGTCTGAATGACACTGTAATCCTGCTGTTGGCTTCCGAACCAGATCCCATTCTTTTTCTCCTGGGTCTCCAGTGGGGCTTTCTGGGTGCATCTTCTGCGGCCTTGGACAGAAAAGCTGTGCTTGGAAAGAGAACAGTGGAAATAATGATCTTGAAATGGAAATTCCACAAAGAAATTGGGTTCAAAGGAATCACCTCTTGGCCTGTTTTTAAGCAGATAACCAAAGTTCCAAATACTATGGATGTATTTGAAAAGATTGTGCTTGTTTATTGGATACTGTACAAAATTTGTGATGACCCAGACTTTCCCTTCAATGGATCCTGGCAAATACATAAGTGCTTCGTGGAAAGGACGAATTATGTCCCAAATGGAATCAACTTCTATGAAGTGAACAAAGACATTGACTTGTCTCTACTTAGAGAGGGCCTCCCTGAGGGCTGCTTTATTGTCAGTTGTTGAGAACAGTCGTAATATAACCACACAAATTCCACTCCTGACAAGCATAGGAGAGAAAGTCCTCATGAAATTCTCTCCATTCTCTGTGTCTGAAGCAAAGAGGCCAATCAGGGTCCATCTGAAGTGGAGGAGCAGTTGGACAATTGCTGGGTAGTGGAATCCTTCTTTGGGATGCATCCGGTGGAAAAAAGGGAATTTACTTTTATCACTCAGATCCTCTGAAGCAGTTTTATAACTGATCTGAAAAAGCAATGAAGAATGCTGTATTATACTTGGCATCAGATCAAATCCAAAATGTTAGATTTTAATAGATCCAACCTGGTTCTCATGAATGTATTAGAATAGTTTGTTAATTAGACATTGTTTAAAATATTAAAGGCAAAATATTAGCAAGATTGAATTATAGTGGAAAATAACAAACAAAAACACAATAAAAATATAAATTATATTACTGTATCACCCCTACAATTTATTGCAGCTAGATTAACATGTGCAAATGCCAATTGAAGGGTTCTATTCCAATAAAGGGCCTATCATAATGAGGATTGCTGCATCTTTTTCTGCTTCTATATCCCAGATTCTTTGTGGAGGAATCTTTTTAGCTTCTTCTCCAATTGTACAAGAAACAGGGAGACCTCAGTTGCAGTCTAGGATTGCAATGGCTTTTTTTGGCCTCTGCCACAAACTGCTGGCTCATATTTAAGGGATTGTCCACTCAGACTCCAAGATCTCTGTCACAGTTACCACTATTGAGCCAGGTGTCACCTAATCTGTAAGTGTACATTTGGTTTTTCTTGTCTAAGTGTAAACCTTACTTTTCTCCACAGTGAATTTCATTTGTTAGATAAGACAACTGTCCAAATCTATCTAGATCCATCTGGATCTTCAGCCTATCTTCTGGGGTGTTGGCTATTCCTGCCACTTTAGTGTCATCGGCAAAATTGATGATTTCCCCATCTAACCCCTTATCCAAACCATTGATGAAGATGTTGAAAAGTCCTGGGCCTAAAATGGATCCTTGCGGGCCCCCATGTAGATGAACTTCTATTGAGGACCACAGGCTGAGTCCATCTGGAGGTGATGCTGTCTATCCCACATAGTTTTAGCTTACCAAGAAGTAGGTGGTGGTTTACTTTGTCAAAGCCTTCCTGAAATCCAAGGTTACAATGTGCACTGCATTTCGCTGGTCCTCTAATTTAGTAAATTTTTGTCAAAGAATGAAATAACATTTATTTATGATCTGTTTTGGGTCCTTCATTAGTTCTAGGAAGTCATTCATATCTAAACTGAATAACAAGGGTTCAAATATGCCTCCTTCCCTTTCTCCTTGCTAAGTATCGATCCTTCTTCTCATGGCTCCATTGAGCCCAAACCTCCCTCTCAAACAAGATCTTGGACCAGGCCAAATGTCGGAGCTCCATTTTGAGGACAATTAATTTCCTCCATAATATTTCTCTGTTTATTGTGTCAAATGCTGCACTAACATCTAGAAAGCCAGCAAACTGTGGTTTACCTACTGATATATATATATATATATATGTGTGTGTGTGTGTGTGTGTGTGTGTGTGTGTGTGTGTGTGTGTGTATCTTTGGTTGTTCGGGTTTTCTCCCGCGTAAGATTCGAAGTATCTAGGCAACGTTTCGATGAAGTCTCATTCATCATCTTCAGGCTTCTGTCTCCGGCTCTGTGCTTCTCAGAGTAATGTGAGATTGCAGCTGCTTCCTCCTTTTAACTGCCAGTGGGGGTGGGACTTGATTGGGTGGGGGCTTGGCTGTGTTCTGATTGGGTGGGGGTGTGTTCTCATTGGTAGGGGGTTTGGCTGTGTTCTGATTGGTTGGGGGGTTAGCCGTGTTCTGATTGGTTGGAGGCATGTTCTGTTCAGGTGGGGGCTTGGTTGTGCTCAGGTTAGTCTTAGTTGCTGGGGGATTTGAGCTGGTGAGTTGTGATCTTGCTGTTTGGCTTCGAGTTCGTGGTCGTGCTGCATCTTCATAGTGGGTGTCGGTTTGCTTCATGTATGGCTCGGAGGGGTTTGAAGTGGGTAGTGATGCAGCTGCAGTGCAGCTTCTGGTCCATGGTCGTGTCTCATCTTCTGAGTGGGTGTGAGTCTGTTTCCTACATGGAAGTGTGGTGGTGGCATCTTGTGTGGCTTTCATGGGTGTGGGTCTGGTGTCCTTCTTCATGTTAGGTACTCGTCTGTTCATGAGGGCGGGTTTCCAAATGGCTGGAAGGCGGGAGGTGTCATCTCGTTTGTTCATGCTGTGTGGGCGTTTTTCTATCTCTATGGCTTCTCTGATTATTCTGCTGTTGAAGTG
>NW_020769733.1:0-27802 GCF_900518735.1 Pseudonaja textilis | reverse complement strand
AGATTACCTTTTTGAGCAAAGGTCTTTCCACACTCCATGCATTTAAATGGCTTTTCCCCTGTGTGGATCATTATATGGGAAATAAGAGTACCACTTTGAGCAAAGGTCTTTCCACACTCCATGCATTTATACGGTTTCTCTCCTGAGTGGATCCTTTTATGGAAAATAAGATTAGTACCTCTTCTGAACCTGTTACCATACTTTCTGCAGTTGTATAGCTTCTCCCCAGTGTGAATCCTTTCATGGGAAGTAAGTTGCCTGCTTGTTCTAAAATGTTTTCCACATTCCAAACATTTATAAGGGTTCTTTTTTCTGTGAATCACTTTTTGAGATATAAGAGAGTTATTTCCAAGAGAATGTACGAATGTCCCATTGTAATTTTGTTCATCATGTCCTCTTATAGGATCTTCTGATTTGTTTTGGCTTAAATAATGTTTGCTAACATGTGATTTAACTTTAATTAGCTTCACACTTTTCCCAATATATTTTTTCCTTATTTTCTCTTGTTGGGCAAGAAAGTCTTGCATCAGAGTATCAGTGGAAGATGAGCTTTTCTGATTCCAATTATTTGACTGGGTTTTCTCATGGCTTTCGAAAGCTATTTGAATTCCAAATGTTGCCATTCCATCCTTAGCATTGATCACTTGGAACAATTCACAGGAATCTTGATTCTCCTGCCCATTATTACCTTCAAAGGAAAAGATAAATGAAAATGATTAACAATGTTAGTGGAAAATTATCAAACTGTAGAAAGTCAACAAATTTTGTTCTGAACTTTTCCAAAATTCCATTATGTTGTATTTTGCATGCCTGCAGTGCTGTGATATAGACATGATGGTTTCTATATTCATGAGTCATGAAAGCTTTGAAAATATCTAGAAAACATCTCTTTCTTTACAATTATTTATATATATGCAAATCTCGCTCAGTGAGTTTTGAATTAAGGAATAATCAGGGGAAACATCCAAGGAGGAATTAGAAAACTTAAGATTTATTGGACTGGGTTAAGGCTACCTCACTGTCCCAAAGCCTGATCAGCTTTAAAGGGCTTGTCTCAGTTCACAGAGAATAGTCCCTAAACTCCTTTAATGCGTGATCTCACAAGCAGAGAAACGCTTACTACATTGTCACAAGGTTAGTCTGGGGTGGGGGGAGTGGGGGAGGATGAATGTTACAGTGCCGTAGTGCTACCAAATTTATAATTTGGGGGCTGGGTCTTAAGTACTTGGGGGGGCTAGGTCCTAACTTCAAATGGTTGCTCAATGAACTGTCGTAACTCGGGGATTACCTATACCCTAGGATGCTCTGAGTCACACTGCATGCAGCCTTCATTTTCAAATTGGTTTGAGAGAATGCACTCTTCCATGGCCTGAGCATGAAAGTTCTGTACTCACACAATTTTTGGAGATTCCAGAGGAAGAATAATTGATACGATAGGTCAGGACAGAACAGTATAGGATAGGGATAGAGGAAGTTGCTTCTTCCTGTATTACAGTAGAATCTCTTCTGCATTTGTAAAGGGGCAGGACGTAGTCACAGAAAGCCTGCCCATTAGCATTGAGGAGTTAATGCGCCATATTTAGGAGTTAATGAGAACAATGACAGCACAATCCTCTCACATGATCTCCAGAGGACACATAAAAGCACACCTCATTCTTTTCAGCCTCCACAGATAAGTTCAAATAAAAATTGAAAAAATACAGATAAGAAATGGCACATCTAAGCAAAGAGACATTAACTCTTTCCTTCCTTGGCGTACGAGAAGGCCAGATCCTATCCTCCCTCCCAGGAGACGATATGTGATTAGTGATTTTTTTAAAACAAAAACTATCAGAGTAATCTGTCTTCTTTAACTCTCTGATTGGGGACTAGAAAACTCTTACCCAGAGCGATCACGTTCCTATGGTTTTCAAGCATGACTTCCGAATACAGTTCTTTTTGGTCAGAATCTAGCTGAGACCATTCATCCTCAGAGAAATACACAGCCACCTCCTTGAAGGACACAAGACTCTCCTGTACATGGAAAAAAGAACACAACAGGAGGATTCAGAAGATCTGTTCATCATCAGCAATGATTTAGAAAAGAAGATAGAAGGGGAACTCATCAAATTTGCAGACAAGACCTAATTGATAGGAATAACAACACTCAAAAAAATAGGCTCGAGATATAGAAGGATCGACACATTGGGCACCATCTAACAAAATGAAATTTAGCAATGAGAAATGTAAGGTTCTACATTCAGAAAAGAAAAACCAAATGCACAGGCATAGAACAGGTAATACTTAGCTCAAAAGTAGTAAGTGCAACAAGGATTTTGGAGTCCTAGTAGACAATCACTTAAACATGAGTCAGCATTGTGTTACAGTGGCCAAAAATAGCAACACAATCATAGGATGCATTAAAAAGGGATAGAATTAAGATCACATGAAGTGTTAGTACCACTTTATGATGCCTTTGTAAGACCACGCTAGCAATATTGCATCCAGTTTTGGTTGCCACTATGTTAAAAAGATCTTGAAACTCTAGAAGGAGTGCAGAGAACTGCAACACAAATTATTACTGCACTGGAGGCTAAAACATATAAAGCACAGTTGCTGGAATTGGGTACGTCTAGTTTAATGAACAGAATGACTAGGGGGGTTACATGATAGCAGTGTTCCATGAAGCAATGGATGGAAACCATTCAAGGCAAGAACCAACCTACAACTAAAGAGAAATATCCTGTGAGTGGAAGCAATTAATCAGTGGAATGACTTGCCTCCAGAAATAGTGGGTGCTCCAACACTGGGGGTGTTTCAGAAAAAAAAAGGGCAGCCATTTATTTGAAATGATATCCTGTCTAAGCAGGGGGTTGGACTAGAAGACCTCCAAGATCCCTACCAACTCTGTCATTCTGTTCCATTGATCCCAAATTCCCAAAGCAAAGATATGCACCGTTAAATGTCTGCATCACATAAATCCTAATTTTAGGTGAGAAAATGGACAAATCTGAAAATTCCTTTGACTGAAGAAATATTTGGGGCAAGTTTTATCAAGTTGTTTCTGCAAAACCTTTAGTGCTATTCAATAAAGTAATCCCACTTCTGGGATTCAGGCACAAATGAGAAGTTTGGAAAATATTTTGTATCCCAGAGTACCTTGATTACATACACTACGTGGCCACTCTTTTTGGATTTTAATAGTCTGCTTTCTTTTTTTAATTTGCTTATTTTTTGAACTACTGGTTATAAACAAGGCTTTTTTTAAAATGGCAATGTGACAATGTGAACATATAGTTACTTTTCATTAGCCTTGCAAAATTCCAAGTCAAAGAATTACAAGAAGAATGGGTATCTTGCAGTTACTGCCATGTGACGTGTTCATTCAAAATTCTTGGACTTTGAAAAAATTACTTCGTGTAAACTCATAGTTTTATTTATTTTATTTATTGGAATTTATCAAACAAAAATGAGAACAAAAACAAGAGAATAAAAATACGATGACAGGGATGATAGGCACGTCAATATACTTATGCACGTACCCTATATTGACCACTTAACAATGAAGTGAGGTCCATGGAAGTCAATTTGTGACTGAAACTCTGAAAATCTGTAGCTGAGACAACTGAATCAGGTAGGGCATTCCAGACAATTGGGGGTGGGGGGGGTACCTAAGGTAGCAGAACAAGTTAAACGGTGGTCTTTGAGAACATTTCCTAACCAGAACCTGAGGGCAGAAATGACAAACCATCATGTCCCAGTAATATTCTATACAGGAAGCTCTGCTGATTGAGACCAACTTGAACCTACTATTGTGCTTTCTACGTCACTCAGGAACACAAACAAGGAGGGAAAATAAAAGGAGATAAGGGAGAACACAAATCTAATAAGTTTTCCCTTTCTTACTTGATTTGGAGGTTCAACAGCTCTTTGAGGTCCATCAGAAAAGCCAGAAAACTTCATTCTTTGTTTCTCTGTAAGGAATAAATAAGTTCAAAATACATAATTAACAAAATAGAGGAGGTATTCTATAGAAGAGGACAGATAGCAAAGATAAGACAGATGGATCTTCAATTACCTCCTGAGGTGTCCCGACGTGGATCTTCCCAAGGCAACCTCTTGAAAAGTAGCTCCTGAGGGGGATTTGATGGGTTCTTCTTTCCCTCTGGATCTCTCATCTCCACAGTGCAGCACTTCAAATCAGAGGAAGAAAAAAAGAAGCAGAATTAATGTACGTCACATGAAATAAAGTGGAATCTTATATCCGGAACACAACCTCAAAGCCCCCAATATCCATCAGTGAGGTTGAGTGAAAAAAACAATGGAACAATGTTCTACAAGAATTTGGGGACGATCTTCACATATGAATTCCAGGGAAGTTTGGGAAGTATTCAAACACATTCTCTATTCCCTTTTGAACTCCCCAAAAGTGCCTCACCTCCAACTCAACCTGCTCCTTCTGTTCCTCCGCCTGACTCACGAGGAAGCCTTCCGCCAGGGCCACCGCCTGGGAGCTGGTCTCTGCTCCACATTCCCGCACCCAGCTCTCCATCTCTGGGGGCAGAAGGAACAGGAGCTGCTCCAGAACAACCAGGTCCAGCATCTGGGCTTTGGTGTGCTTTTCTGGACTCAGCCATCGCCTACAAAAGTTGTGGAGTTGGCTGCAAAGTCCTCGGGGACCCTCAGCTTCCTGGTATCGGAGGCTCCTGAAGTTCCAGGGTTGAATTTTTGAGAACCTGGTGGTTTCCTCCATCATGCATTCGATCCAGGATTGAATTCGGAAGACGGCTGGGCATGTATCTCTCTCCCTTCTCAGCCCCTCTTTGCATGGGAAGAGCCCACCTCACCCCCCACCACGCCTGGATCCCTCCCCTGCAAGTCTCTCCTGCAGCCTTTTTACCACTGTAGCAGCTCCAAGGGTTAAGGAGAGCAAATGCTAATGTTATAAAGAGGCAAGGCTCAGTGATGTCCCTCCCTTCTCAGCCTCTTCTGGAAAGCCGAAACCTTTGCCCTCCAGTGGCCAAAGAGAGAAGCGCCTGTTCCCTTCTCATATCCCAGGGCGCCCCCTAATGCAATCTGAATCATTTGAATCAGGATAGAGCTGGAAGGGAAGAAAGGGAACTTTTTCAATGTGGAAAAAGAAGAAGGAGGCTATCCTATCTCCTCATTTTCTTGCTTTTTAATGTTAAAGCTCATCTCAGCAGGCTGTGAGACAAGGTAGAAACCAAAAGAAAGATTTTGAAAGCTTAAAGGCCTTGAAGGTGGGGTTTCAGCTGACAGTTGCTGAGCCTGAGGCAAAAGGCAGCCAGGGCCTACAGATGGGGATTTGAGGGCATTTTCTTCAAAATATCTCCATGTAAAAAGTCTTTTGCTTGATATGCTGGTGCCTCTGTTGTAAAGGAAGCCAAAATACAAAGATGCACACATTAACTCTCTGGAAAATACCACTGAAAAGTAGAAATCAGATATAGGGTGATTGGTTTGGGGGATCCTTCCTTCCTTCTTTTTGTAGGAAGTTAGCACCCACCCCTCTCTTAGAAGAATGAAATATCCTAGGAACTATTAAAAAGGCAGAATATTTCCCCTAAAGAGTTGAAACTCAGAAGCAGAAACTCACCTCAGAAGCAGAAACTCACCCCCACCTTTGTTAATGGGTGGGCCATTAAGGCCTGGGCCAGAATATTTTACATAACAAAGATAGCGCTATAGGAATTGCCTAAAGCCCTTTCATTACACCATCATCCAGTAAGGCTCAACCAAGCCTGGAACTCAGGTGAAGCCATGTGGTGCAGACAAAGTTATCTAAGGGCCTCCACCCCTGGGAGTCTGGCAGCCAATTGGATACATTTCTTACACAGGAACAGGAAAGACTAAGGTGGGGCCCAACAGAGGGTTTACAACTAAGGGTCTCTCAGCATCTCAGTCCTTCTCTTTTCCTTCACCTTGAAGCATGTGATCATTCTCCTTTAGAGCTCCAAGCCTTGTGGTCCTGTCCACCATTAAACCATCTTTCCAAACAGCCTCCATATTTCCAGTGTCTTTTTCTCCACTTGGAACTGAAGCCAGAAGGATAATTCTTCCAACACTTACTTACTTACTTACTTACTTACTTACTTACCAAAGGTATTTTGTATCAAAAGACAACTGGAATTACTTAGTTTCTTCTTTGAAAAGGTTTCACTTCTCATCCAAGAAGCTTCTTCAGTTCTAACTGACTGGTGGAAAATGGAAGTATTTACGTTCTTTGCAGTCATCATCTGATTGTTAGCTCTCTGAGTAGCCTTTTTGATAATGCACCTTTAGGACAACAATGTGAAAAAGGAACATGAATCTCAAATATTAAGAGAGAGAGGGAGGGAGGGAGAGATCATCATGAATAAACAGAGAAAAGAAAATGAAAAAGCAAAATAAGAAGAGCTGAAGACTCCACTGAGATGTAAAGATATGTCCATGGTTGGAGTCGATAATGACACACCAAGAGATTCGCTGCACTGGGGAAAACAAAGAATTTAAATGGAGAGAAAAGTGGTTAAAAATCAATTTTAAAAGAATGGAGTTAATTTGTTTTATTTTTATGTATCTTTTCCTTTATTCTCTAGTTTGACCCAGAAATTTTAATGAGCAATATTTGAAAAATAGCCTCAACCTAGCAGGAGCCTCTGAAACCTTGATATTTGTCCCTCACCCAATGACCTCCGAATATTTGTATATGTTGATTTCAGCAAGAGCTACTTGCCAGGTTTCTTAGACACCTGTGCTCAACCATTGCTTTTTTGACCCTTCAAGCTTGTGCACAAAGGTGTTAAAGATTTGTTACTTCAAGTAGGCAAAGGCACAACTAATAATGTTGGCTAAAGTTCATTGAAAGCTTACAAAACCTTTCTAATATTTAATAATAAGCTAACAGATGGCCAAATTGGATGGATGTCATAGCTCTGAAGTAAAAATCAGCCAAATTTCTCCTCATCCTAAACCTACTTGCACATGGAAAAGGCTCTAAGGCTGGGACATTAGTCAACCAGCAGCAAGCTGGAGGGACATAGTAACTACCATGGTGAGAAGTGCAACATTGCCATTGCTAAAGGAACACATGAGGCACAGATCCTCCTGAAGGATATCTGATTACAAAACGTTGACCCTGACATGATAGCACATACTTAGGAGACTGTCAAATCTGTGTATCTGCCGTCAACAAGATTGGGTAATAAGACCAGCATTGTTCTTTGATGGCTACTCCCATTATTTTTGTCCTGCTTTTCCATATGTATTCTACATGCCATGTCATACCATCACATCCATGTTCATGACTCATGACCTCTTGGATGCTTGGCAAGATAGCCATCTTCCCTGTTGTGATTGGAAGGTCCAATCCTGTTAGGAACTTTGAATCTGATGACTGTTAGATCGTGGATTGACGTCAGAACCAGGGAACGTTACTCCCTTTAGTTTGATTTGATTGTGAAATGACTGTTGAATTTCAAAAGGGAATCTTAACAGTTTTGCTTGCAGTTTTGAATGAGAACGTTACTCCCTGTAGTTTGATTTGATCGTGAAATGACTGTTTGAATTTCAAAAGGGAATCCTAACAGTTTTGCTTGCAGTTTTGAATGAGAATGTTACAAGGGAGGACATTTGATTTGCAGGACCGGCCTGAACCTTCAACCTCCTCGGCTTCTCAATCAGGTTACTTATGGAGTCTTTAGGTGAAAGTAATAATTTAGTTAATTGCTGGGTGGATGTCAGAAGAAACCAACGGGAGCACAGGAGGAGGGCAGATCAGTAATTAGCTGCTGCTCTATAAAAGGAAGAGGAATGACTCTGCACTCTTGTCGGGAACAAATTGTTTGCAAAGAGAACCGAAGACTTTGGCTTGGAGGATTTAAACCTGAAATATCTTGTTGGGACTTGGATTTATTGGGACTGTTAACTTGGACTATCTTGTGGAGGCTGGCTGCGGCTGTTATCAGTGAAGATTCCTGGTTGCTGCCTTTATTTGCGAGGACTGCTGCTTTCAGCCTTATCTGTTTATTTTTGGAAGGTGGGACATAACACTTCCCCTACCAAAGTTTTCTCTTATGAAACCTACTTGCTTTAAGTGTTCCATGTGTGGATATGGCTAAGAACAGACGCAAAGGTACAGATATTTCCACAATGCTAGGAAGTATCACTATGCCACTTTTCAGTAAATGTGTTCAAACTGGACTCTAAAAGCCTCAACTATGGCCCCTCCAAAAATAAGCACATTTGTAATGTGTCCTGAGATCATTCATTATATGACAGAAAAAAATCCATACAAATTGTATTTCATTAATTTAATCTAAGATTACAGGTAAATGTAATACAATCTGTTTTAGCTTTTGCAAGCCCCTTGTCACCTTCATAAGAGCAAAGCCTGTACATTTATAAGCCTTCTTACCAGTATGGCTCCTTTAGTGAAAAGGAAACTCTCGCTCTGAAGCTCTTGTCATGCTATATACATTTACATGGACTTGGGGGGGAAGATTCTGTGACATAAAGACACTTTTGACTGACAAATACTTTGAGTTCAGTTATTTTCATATCCAAGAAGCAGTAACTGTTTTGAGATTTGGAACAAAGATGTAGCAGAGGTCTCCCACGCATCCCTGGAGTGGTTATTCTAACTATATTTCTGGCCCCACAGTTTCCAAAAGTCCATTTCGTTTGCTGATAATTCAGCATACTTTAACTTTTCTCTTTACTCTTATTTTGAGGCCAACGAGGAGAGGAGAGGAGAGAAAACTACAGTTAGGACACAGAGCCTTTGAGTTGCATCTTCTAATTCAGTATTATAATCCCATTCTCCTTATGGTTTTCTTTCCTGCATTATATGATGCGAAGCAGAGTGGAAAGGTGGATTGGGACAAGATTAAAGAAAGTAAAAGTAAAACTATAACAGGGGCTTTAGGACCAATTGCATTTTTCTCTGCAACTCTTGTTCTAGTGGATATATTCATCAGAAGGAGTTTCTTGAAATGATTAATCTTTTAATCTCCATTGGTTAACCTCCACTCATTTTTGCCTTAGAACCTCCTACTTCGCTAAAACCGTAAGCAAGGATTGAGCCTTCACCTTGTCTTATTTGGAAGATACTGAAGTAGGTCTAGCATTTTATGAAGATTACTATCCAAGAAGACTCTTGCATGAGGTTTCAGATTACTATTCCTGTTGAGGCTCTTGCCACGCTGAATTGATAAGGATACTCCTGTGTGGATCCATTTATGTAAAGCTCCTTAGGACTCCATACATTCATGTGGTTTTTCTCCTGTGGATCTTGTTATGATAATTAAGGGAAATATATCGCTGAAGCTCTTTTCACATTAAATGCAGTTATAAGGTTTCTCCCGAAGGTGGATCCTTTTATGGGGAGTAAAGGAAACATCATCACTGAAAACTTTCCACACTCCATGCATGTATGTGGTTTATCCCATGTGGACCATCTTACAGGAAGTAAGTTGACCTCTTAAGCCTTAAAGTCTTTCTACATTCGATGCATTTATGTGGCTACTCCCCGTATGGATGTTACTATAGGAAGTAAGACCACCAGATCTTCCCACATTGCATGAATTTATATGACTTCTCCCCTGGGAAGTACTTCTCTTGGGAAGTAAGGGGCTTATTTCCAAGAAAAAAAGTGAAAGTCCCATTGTATTTTTTCCATTGTCTCTGCTTATAGCATCCTCCTCTTTGTTTCAGATTGGAAACTGTTCATTTATAAGCAATTTAGCTTTGATTAGCTTTATACTTTTCCCAATACATTTCTTCCTTGTTTTCCCTTGCTGGACAAGGTCTTGCACTGAAGGATCAATGGATGAACTCTCCCAGTTCCAATTATCCAACTGCTTTCTTTCATAATTTTCTTTTTCCATTTTTACTGTAGGTTTCTTTATCCTGTCTTCATGCTGGATCTCATGGAATGGCTCTTCAGAATCTTCATTATAGTGTCGAAAGAAAAGAGAAATGGAAATGGTAACAAGGTTAGGGAAAAAGATCAAAGTGTAGAAAGTCAAGTGAATTTCCTTCTCAATTTTTGTGAAATTGCAATATACAGGGAATCCTCAAGTTACAAATATAATGGAGTCTGCCAATCACATTTGTATCATGAGGATTTGTTAAATGGATCCTGTTAAATGAATCAGCCTTGATAGCAATTCCCACTCCCCTGCATCCGTAAAGTGCCTTCTGTCAGGAATCCAAGTAACACCCCCAACACAATCAATACTCCAAGGCAGGCATCTTCCATTTATTAGAGATGTCATCTTGGCACATCAGGGGAAAACCCAAATCTGAAAAACCTGCATTTTCGCCATCCCAAAGTTAAATCAAAGTTCCTTCCCCTTCAAGCACACATGCGTCACATGCAACAGGCAGCAAGTCTGCCCAATTGTTTTGCTGCTATACCATCTCGAGTACTGCTCTATCATGGCATTTGTACATTACGCAGCTCCATTAGTACTTGGATGAAAAGTTGAGCCCCTGGGTCAATCCTATGGACTTTAGGAACTCCTGCCAGAACTTTGCTGTGAACTGAGCCCCTCGAGATGACCCTGAGCAGCATGCCTTGCAACCGGTATACTTACTTTATAAACCTCCTGGCTAATTTCCTGACAGTGGGTAACCACAAGCAGGCAGTGAAATAGGCTTGCTTTGAGAATAAGTCAATCACAGTCCAAATGACTGTATTCCCTCCACTCCTTGGTAGATCAACTGTAAATTAATTCCCAGGGCCGGCAGGAGTCGGACTTGTTGGAGAAGCTCAGGGGGTTTCTCACCTTTATGGCTGCAGATATAGTACAACTCTTAACATAATTTTGTACATCTGCCTTCATCTTGGGCCACCAGGATTGCCTTCTGGTTAAGTGGAGGGTCTTTTGGAATCTGAAGTGGCTGGCCAACTGGGAGTCGTGGCTGTGCTGTAGGGGATCTGGAGTCTCAAGCTGGCAGGGGCATACAGTTTGGACCCTTTCCAGGCCAATTCCTCACTTAGGTCCCAGTTCTCACCAAACCACTGGACAGCTACAAGTGCAACTTTAATGCTGCTGTCATTTGATCCCCTCAGGGGTCATCCGGACATCTAGTTTGACCCTGGTGGTGACTTGAACTACCTGCTGGGAAGGGGAAATGATCATGTGCATGACCTCCTCTCACAAACTGTTGAACTGTGACTTTCTTGACAAGGCATCTGTGAGCAGGTTCTCTCCCACCGGGATATATTTTAGCTCAAAGTTGAACCACTTAAAATACTGCACCCAGTGGAGTTTTCAGGAGAACTTTAGCACCTCAAGGTTCTTATGATCCATCCAAACATCAAAACTCAGTTTACTCCCCTCCAGGAAGTGCTGCCAGGAGGAAGGCCCATCTTCCTGCATAGATTTTCTTTCCCCATACTGCCTACCGCCTTTTGGTGTCCGTGAGCTTCTTGGACACATAGGCGCAGGGCTAGAGTTGGTGCTGGGAGTGCTTTTGCAAGAGCACTGCTGCTACGGTTATGTCTCCAGTATTGGCTTATATTATGAACGGCCACGCAGGGTTGGGCTGCTGAAGAATGGGTTCTTCTGCAAAGAGCTTTTTTAGTTTTTTGAATGCTCTCTGGCAGTCCAGTGACCAAACCAGTGGTTGGCTTGGCCACAGCTTCAGAGTAGCCCCTCCTGTTTTCAGCAGCTCCATCAGGGGCCAGGCTACCTGTGCAAAAGATGGAATGAATTGTCTGCAAAAGTTGGCAAACCCCAGAAAGCTCTGGATGTGCTTGCAGGTGCGTGGGGGGTTGCCAGACCAGCACTGCTTTTACTTTTCCTGGATCCATCTCGATTCTTTGGTTTGACACCCTGTAGCCCAAATAGTCCAGGGCAGTCTTAAGAAACCCATATTTTGATAGCTTTACGTAGAGTTTTGCGGCCAAGATATTTTTCAGAACTCCAGAGCTGCAGGTGGCTATTTCATCCCTGTTACGCCTCCCTATGGGATGATCCCATCAATGGCTGGCCCCTGCCCCTTGCCCTCCCCTCCCAGTCACTCCTCAAATGGCCTGAGAACCTAAGGGTGATGGCAGGGGTGGAGACTCACTCCATATTCCAGAATGGGAGCAAAGCACCCCTGTACTTGCCTCATCTCTTGCTGGGTCTCATGGGTGCTTCTTCTGGCCCTTGTTGGTACTGCGTGCATCAACAAAGGCCAGAAGAAGCAACTGCAAGACCACACAAGAGATGAAGCACCAGAGAATCAGAATCAGAGAGAGAGAAAGAAGAAAGGAAGAAAAAAGACAAAGGAGGGAGGGAGGAAGGAGAGAAAGGGGAAGAGTGAGCAAGAGAAAGCACAGGATCAAATTGTGGGATGCAAAGGAGTCTTTGAGAGTGGAACGCTGATAAGCATGGATTTCTCTGCGTTCTGCTTTCCACCCTACGCTGAAGCGAACCAAGTGGGCCAGGGTCTTCCTTCCTGCTCAGTGCCTCCACTGAGTTCAGCTCCAAAATTTGGCTCACCCATCCCTCCAGACTCCATCCCACCTGCTGCGGCACTCGCCTACACCTGGATGGCTAAGCCGGGTGGCGCACCGCTTGCCTTCCCTCCCAGAGCAGGGAGGCGCACCCACCCACTGGCCTCTGCCCACTTAATTTTCCTCACTATAAGGAAAGTGCAGGTTGCTTCTCTCCGTTATTAAGTTTCCATCCATTGTTTCTTGTCTTGCCATCTAATGCTTTGGAAAATAAATTGACCCACTCCTCTTTGTGGCAGTCTCTCAAATGCGAGAACATTGCTGTCATGTCATTCCTAATCCTTCTTTTCTCTAGACTAGCCAAACCAAAATCCAAGGTCCCACTCACAGTTATTGTTTTTGTCAGCCTTCAAGATCTTCCTCCTTTCCTTTGCTTCTTTCTGGCTGCCATGAGTAACGGGGGGTGGAAGGGGGAAATGTATGGGATGTAAGCTGCAAATGTTGCTATCTAATATTGTATAAACTGGGGAGGATTTCTCATTCCTGCTTAGCTTTCTCTTCTCTGCACAACTGCAACCCTTTTTCTGAGTAAGCCAAGGTCAACTAATCATCACCACCTGGAGATGTGCGCATGATGTAGTTCACAACTTTTAATTGGAAAAACCATTTGAACTGTTGGGGGTGGGAACATTTCACTCCCTTGATATATGTGATGTGCATGCCTAATTACCCAGATTCAGAATTTTCTTGTTGCTACCACTGACTTCCAGTAAAAGACATCTTTTCTCTAATTACAAGAGTCTAACTATTTCTTTCCTGGATTTAGTTTTCGAGCCAGGTTTCATGTAATCTAATTTTCTTGCTCAGGTTTAAAATCTTACTTTTCTCCACATTAAATTTCATTTTGTCGATTCAACTTTGTCTCATTTGGATCAAAAAGGCACAATATGCATACACATGCAAATCTATAGACATGGTGGGGCAGGGGTTAGAATGCAGTACTACAGGCTAATTGATTCTGACAGGCTCATGATTGATTCATCCTTTCGTCCTTCTGGGGTTGGTAAAATAGGATCCAGATTACTGGGAAAAATATGCTGACTTTGCAAACTGCTCAGAGTTCAGTGAAGCATTGTGGAGTGGTATATAAGGCTAGGTGGAATTGTTATTGCTATAGTTTCTCCCGAGCGTGGATCCTTTTATGACTATTAAGACTATGATTCCAAGCAAAGCTCTTTCCACATTCCATGCATTTTTATGGCTTCTCTCCTGTGAAGATTTTGTTATGGAAAGTAAGATCATAGCTTCGAACAAATGTTTTCTCACAATTCATGCATTTATATGGTTTCTCTTCTGTGTGGAGCTTGTTGTGGGTAGTAAGAACACTCCGAAGAGTAAAGGCCTTTCCACACTGCCTGCATTTGTATGGCTTCTCCCCTGTGTGGATCATCTTATGGGAAATAATATGACCTCTTTGAGCAAAAGTCTTTCCACACTCCATGCATTTATATGGTTTCTCTTCTGTGTGGATCAATTCATGGGAAGCAAGATAATTGCATTGAGCAAAGGTTTTCCCACATTCCGTGCTTTTATGTGGTTTCTCTCCTGTGTGGAGCTTTTTGTGGAGAGTAAATGTACTGCTCAGAGCAAAGCTCTTTCCACACTCCATACTTATATATGGTTTCTCTCCTCTGTGGACCATTGTGTGGATACTAAGTCCACTGCTATGAGTAAAGGTTTTTCCACATTCCATGCATTTATACAGTTTCTCTCCTGAGTGGACCTTTTTATGGGAAATAAGATGACATCTTTGAGCAAAAGTCTTTCCATACTCCATGCATTTAAATGGTTTCTCCTCTGTGTGGATCAATTCATGGGAAGCAAGATAATTGTGTTAGCAGTTAGTGTTCTGTCTTTTATAATTACTGGCTGAATGTATAGACAGACAGGCAAACTCTACAGATTCTTTCATACAAAGTTTCTTTATTGGATTATACAGTATTAGGCATCCTCAAGGTAACTCATGATTATGTCGAGAGCCATCTAATGTCCAATTCTTTGCATAGCTGAATTCATAGTGTAAAAAGAAAGTTCTCTTCATCCCATAACGATATAGAATGGGGGGAACCAGCATGCTGCTGGGTCCAGGCAAGGAAAGGGAACAAAGGGCCTCCCGCAACCCAACCAAGGGTCAATTCAGTGACCAATCAGGATTACAGATGTGACCACATGACATGGACTACATTTCCCATGATGCCTTAACTGCATTTACCATGATGCATTCCCTTAAGGGGATAGCTCCCAATTCTAACTTAACTAACTCAATTCCCATTACTATATGCTGTCTGGACAGCACAGTAAGCCTACTGCTCAGAGCAAAGGTCTTTCCACACTCCATGCATTTATATGGTTTCTCTCCTGAATGTATCATGTTATGGGAAATGAGATGACTTCTTTGAGCAAAGGTCTTTCCACTGCATGCATTTATATGGTTTCTCTCCTGTGTGGATCATTTTGTGGTTTCCAAGTCCACCACTCTGAGCAAAGGTCTTTCCACAATCCATGCATTTATATCGTTTTTCTCCTGTGGAGCCTTATATGTGAAATTAGATTACTATATGTTCTGAACCTGTTACCACATTCTCTACATTTGTATAGCTTCTCCCCAGTATGAATCCTTTCACGGGAAGTAAGTTGCCCATTTGTTCTAAAACATTTTTCACATTGCAAACATTTATAAGGCTTCTCTTTTGTGTGAATCACTTTGTAAAATGTAAGGAAATTATTTTCAAGAGAAAGCAATAATGTTCCATTGTAATTTTGTCCATTGTATCTTCTTATACCATCTTCTCCTTTATTTTGGGTTAATTGGTGTTCATTTACATGTAATTTAGATTTGATTAGATTCATACTTTTCACAATATATTTTTTCCTTATTTTCTCTTGTTGGGCAAGAAAGTCTTGCATCAGAGCAGCAGTGGAAGATGAGCTTTCCAGATTCCAATTATTTAATTGGTTTCTCTCGTGGCTTTCAAATTCTCTCCATTGTGGGTCCTTCTATGGGAAGTAAGAATGTGGCTCTTAGTAAAAGTCTTTCCACACTCCATGCATTTATATGGTTTTTCCCCTGTGTGGATCACCTTATGGGAAATAAGATTACCTTTTTGAGCGAAGGTCTTTCCACACTCCATGCATTTATACGGCTTCTCCCCAGTGTGGATCATTTTATGGCAAAGAAGAGTACTACTTCGAGTAAAGGTCTTTCCACACTCCATGCATTTAAATGGCTTTTCCCCAGTGTGGATCCTTTTGTGGTTTCTGAGGTCACTGCTCTGAGCAAAGGCCTTTCCACACTCCATGCATTTATACGGCTTCTCCCCTGTGTGGATCATTTTGTGGATAGTAAGTCCATTACTATGAGCAAAGGTCTTTCCACACTCCATGCATTTATATGGTTTTTCCCCAGTGTGAGTCCTTCTATGGGCAGTAAGACTGTTGCTCTGAGTAAAGGTCTTTCCACACTCCATGCATTTATACGGCCTCTCCCCTGTGTGGATCATCTTATGAGAAATAAGATGGTCTCTCCTAGCAAAGGTCTTTCCACACTCCAGGCATTTATATGGCCTCTCCCCAGTGTGGATCTTAATATGACAAAGAAGAGTACTACTTCGAGCAAAGGTCTTTCCACACTCCATGCATTTAAATGGCTTTTCCCCAGTGTGCGTCCTTTTGTGGTTTCTGAGGTCAATGCTCTGAGCAAAGGTCTTTCCACACTCCATGCATTTATACGGCCTCTCCCCTGTGTGGATCATTTTGTGGATAGTAAGTCCATTACTATGAGCAAAGGTCTTTCCACACTCCATGCATTTATATGGTTTTTCCCCAGTGTGGGTCCTTCTATGGGAAGTAAGAATGTTGCTCTTAGCAAAGGACTTTCCACACTCCATGCATCTATATGGCCTCTCCCCTGTGTGGATCACCTTATGGGAAATAAGGTTACCTTTGCGAGCGAAGGTCTTTCCACACTCCATGCATTTATACAGCTTCTCCCCTGTGTGGATCTTCTTATGGGAAATAAGATTACCTTTTTGAGGGAAGGTCTTTCCACACTCCATACATTTAAAAGGCTTTTCCCCCATGTGGATCCTTTTGTGGATTCTGAGGTCACTGCTCTGAGCAAAGGCCTTTCCACACTCCATGCATTTATATGGCTTTTCTCCTGAGTGGATCCTTTTATGGAAAATAAGATTACTATATCTTCTGAACCTTCTTATAGCATCTTCTCCTTTGTTTTGGGTTAAATAGTGTTCGTTTACATGTAATTTAGCTTTAATTAGCTTCACACATTTTCCAATATATTTTGTCCTTATTTTCTCTTGTTGGGCATGAAAGTCTTGCATCGGAGCATCAGTGGAAGATGAGCTTTTCTTATTCCAATTATTTGACTGGGTTCTCTCATGGCTTTCTAATTCCACTTGAATTCCAAATTTCTCTGCTCCATCATTAGCATTGATCCCTTGGGACAGTTCACAGGAATTTTGATTGTCCTGCCCGTTATTACCTTCAAAGGAAAAGAGAAATGAAAATGATTAACAATGTTATAGGAAAAAGTTCAAACTGTGAAAAGTCAACAAATTTTCTTTTGAACTTTTCTGAAATTCCATTATGTTGTATTTTGCATCCCTACAGTGCTGTGATATAGACATGATGATTTCTATATTCATGAGTCATGAAACTTTGAAAATATCTAGCAAATATCTCTTTCTTTACAATTATTTATATATATGCAAATCTCACTCAAAGTCAGTTTTGAGTTAAGGAATAATCAGGAGTAATCAGGGGAAACATCCAAGGAGGAATTAGAAGAAAACTTAAAATTTATTGGGGTGGGTTAAGGCTAGTTCACTGTCCCAAAGCCTCATCTGCTTTTGAGGGCTCTTCTCAGTTCACAGAGAATACTCCCTAAACTACTTTAGTGCGCGATCACACAAGATCAGTAGTGCAAGATCTCATGTTACTGATCTCTCACTATAGTACTTTAGGACTATGTTCTCTACGAACTGAAGACTGCATGAGATCTGGGCAAAAGTGTTTAAACCAAAGACCCCTGACCTCTGTTTGCAAAGCCTTTTGACCTGGATCTCATGCAGGCCTCAGTTAGCAGAGAACAGACACCTAAAGTATATTGTGCGAGATTTTGCAGGATCAGTAGCACGAGATTTCACACTACTGATCTCGTATGATCTCTCACTATTTTAGGCCTCTGGTTTCTGAAAATGCATCAAGGCAGGCAAAGGAACCAATGGCTTACTACATTTTCATAAGTTTCGTCTCAGGATGGGAGGGGTCTCTAGATATTTTCACAGCCCTCTTTCTGGTTTGTGTAGTATACAGGTCTTTAATGGAAAGCAGGTTGGTAGCAATTGTTTTTTCGGCAGTTCTAATTGTCCATTGAAGTCTGTTTCTCCCTTGTTGCAAAGCCAAACCAGACGCAGATGACAGACTCAATAATTCCTCTGTAGAGAACTTCCGGTTTGCCAGGCTTCGGCAATGGCAGGGATTTGCGATTCTGCGCGATCCCTGCCATGCTAGCCTTCTTGGTACCTCCGATCCCGATGGGTCCGAAGGATAAGGCTGCCCCGTAGAGGCAGCCAAAGACAGGGGGGATCCGGATAGGGGTTTGGGGGTATCGCAGACCCCCTCCCCAGCTGGCATAACCCCCTTTTCTCAAGGCAGTGGAGCGGCGGTCTGTAATGGCCGCCACAAAGAAGCCGGCAGCTGGACAAGACTGTGCAAGAGGAAGAAGGAGAAAGTTGTAAAGTGAAAGTTTTTTGGCTGAACCGGGACTTTTAAGATACATTTAATATCCTGAAAACCACGGTCCTTTGGATGATACATTGTTTCCAGTGGAGGTTTTAAAGCGGCGAATGGAAGTGCTGAAAGGGAAAGTTACTCTCCCTCCCTTACGGAGTTAACGAATGGACACTGAAAAACCTGCTTTTGTATAGAAGGTAAAAAATTAAAGCTCTTTGTTACAAGTGGGAAGGGAGAGGACTGAAAAAAAAAACTTATATTAAGATTTTGTTGGAGGAGATGCCTAAAAGATTTAGAGAGTAGAAGTTAACTGCAATAAGGCTTTAAAATACAGATTGGGTTTTTTTTTCCTAACTGATATTACCCCAGGAAGAGAAATTTCAAAGGGAAGAACTTTGTGCTCTGTTTGGACTGTTTGATGACTCTGGGACTTTGGGGAACTGTTTTAAGTTTTGAAATATCTTGGTTGGTTTAATAAGAAGAAAAGGAAAAAGAAAAAGAAGAAAAGGTTTATAATGGCTTTACCTTTTGATGAACTAAGAAAAGAATATGGAAAAACAAGGAAAGAAGGCAAGAATGCTGTGGGAGAAGCCTTTCACTTTTTAGAAATGGTGCTTGCTATTTACCAGCAAACTCAACAACAGGTAGAGGAAGCAGAAGAAGATGAAGCCATTTTTAATGAATCAAAAAGTTTGATCAAGAAAGAAAAGAGAAAGAGAGGAAGGAAAAGGAAGGACTTAAGACCTAAAAAAACACCCAAGAAAGAGAAAAATAAGATGCAAAATCAATACAATGTTAGAAAGCAAAAGAAAAGAGGAATACAACAGAGAGAGGAAGCTAAAAAGGTGGAGGTTAGGAGAGGAGGGGGTAAAAAGGCTAGGTGGGCTAAGAAAGAAAGGGAAAAGTGGGGGGAAAGCCACAAAGGTATAAAACAAGATGGGAAAAAGCAAATGTTTTTTAGGGTAATGCATAATTTAAAAAAAAGATTCTGCAAAGTATATATGATGGTATTGTAGTATTAGAAATAGAAAATTAGAATTTTATAAGATCTAATAAAAGATTTAAAATTTTAAAATATTTAATAATGATAGATTCTAAGATTTAATAAAATATTAAAGGAAATGTTTAAAATATTTAGTTTAATTATAGAGTTTAATGGGCTATTGTGTTGATGTTATTATAGATTTATTATCGCAGCATTTGTTTTTGAAATAGACAATTGGAATATTATAAGATTTAATAAATTAAAATATTAAAATGTTTAAGATTTAATGATAGATTTTAATATTTAATTATGTACTTAACTATTTTATAGATTATTCTTTTTTTTCCTTAAAATTTAGTAGGTAGAATGTACTAAGCATAATCAGACTGGGATCTAGGTGTTATTTGTTATTATTTTAAATGTTAATCTAGGGGAACGATAGTAAGGCATCATACTCTGATTAGTGATTTCAGGAGAAATTTTCTTTTTTTTATTATTGAGAATGAGATAAATGGTTAATTGGAAAAGAATGGAAAAAAGATACAAGTATATTGATTTAAAGTGAGATGAAATAAATAAAACAGAATTAAGAAGATTGAAAGGCGGGGAGGAGTTATATAGAATGGTAAATAAGATAGGTAGTGGTATATAAGATGAGCATGAATTTAATTGAAGTCCATACAAAGAGAGGTAATCTGGGGCCAAGCCACTTTCTAAAAAGAAGTTTTATGTTTTTGTGTTTTGTGTGTTTATGTTTCACTGAGAACTAATAAAACCTTGGAGGGATGTCAGATGAGAATAATCGTAAACAAGTCAGAGGGAAATATAAATATGATGACTATATAACAGATAAATGTAATTGAATAAGAGTAAAGAGAAATAATGAGAAATTTGTTAAAAGATATTTATGTGTCCATATGGAAATGGGGTAAATTAGAATTATGCTGTATAAAATAATGTTTTATCTGCCTTGTAAAGATTTACAATGGAAAGAGGTTTTATGTTTTTAATGTTTAAAGATGTTTTGTTTGTCTTTAAAATTAATAAAATTTGTTTCAAAAAAATAATTCCTCTGTAGAACTGTATCAGTAGCTCCTTGGGCAGTCTTTCTGAGTTGGCGCAGAAAGAACATTCTTTGTTGTGCTTTTTTGATGATGTTTTTGATCTCAGGTGTCCTTATTAAGTCTTAGGACATTATAGAACCTAGAAACTTGAAGGTTTTATCTATCATAGAAGTATCTATATTGATACTGTATGGTCTAGTATTGTAAGAGGTGGTAGTATAGGAAGATTTCTCCTAAAATCTACCATTATTTCTTTAGTTTTGAGTGTGTTTAGTTCAAGTTCTGGTCACACGACAAGGCTAGTTCTTCAACCTCCCATTTGTAAGCAGATTCGTCATTATCTCGAATGAGATCAATCACTGTTGTATCATCTGCAAACTTCAGTACTTTAACAGAGGGATATTTTGAAATTCAGTCACTGGTGTAGAGAGAAGTAAAGAGAGCACACAGCCCTGCTGTGCAAATTGTACAGATATTTGATGTGATTTTGCCTAGCTTCACTTGCTGCTTCCTGCCTGTTAGAAAGCTTATGATCCACTTACAAGTATGGTCAGGCACAGCTAGTTGATTTAGTTTAGTTCAGAGAATGAACCAAGGTTTCTTGTTACTGTATATTTGCAGGTTTCTGGTCAGCACACATATGATGTTACAGTATCTGTGAGTTCATCCAAATCTGCAGAGGTATCTTCGAAAACATTCCAATCAATGTAGTCAAGGCAAGCCTGTAGCATCAGCTTTGCTAAACCCAATTTATTAGCGAATGAACGTACATTAGTCAGAAAGAGTGAAGGAAGGAGGTTTTTTTTCCACTTTTTCTTTGTCTATTCAAAATCCTTCTCACTTACCCTTTCTATGCATCCGTCCTCCTTTTGTTTGTTTATCCATTGTTCATAGAAAGTTGCTTCTTCCTGTATTAGAATCTCTTCTGCATTTGTAAAGAGGATGGGGGTTGTACAGGGGTAGGATTCAACTGGTGTAATAACCGGTCCGGTGAGCACTGAGCATGTGTGCACAGTGTTTAAAAATCATCTTCTCCTACAAGCAATCATCTTCTCCTGCTGACACACAGCAATCAGCTGTGCTGCACAAAGCAGCTGAGGTTGAAAAAGCAGGGAATAAAGGACATCCTAGAGCCCGGGTGGCCGGGTGGGCCGAACAGAAGAACAGAAGATCGTCGCAGCGAACCAGTTCGGTCTCAGCTGATCTTCAGATCCCACCTCTGGAGGTGCAGTCACAGAAAACCTGCCCATTAGCATTTTGCAGAGGTTGCAGATTTAAGACGTGATGAAATGCTTAACTTAAGGAATTAAGGCGCCATCTTGAGGAGTTAATGGCAACAATGACAACACATTCATCTCACATGACCTCCAGAGCAGCAGATTTAACAGATTTAACAAATAATCAGAGTTGGAAGGGACCTTGTAGGTCATCTACTCCAACTCCCCGCCCAAGAGGGAGACCCTACACCATTTCTGAAAATGGCAGTCCAATCTCTTCTTGAAAATCTCAAGTGATGGCGCTCCCACAACTTCCAAGGGCAACTTCTGTTCCATTGGTTGGTTGATCTCACTGTCAGAAAGTTTCTCCTTATTTCCAGGTTAAATCTCTCCTTGTTCAGTTTCCATCCATTATTCTTTGTCTGGCTTACAGGCGCTTTAGAAAATAGCTTGACCGCTTCCTCCCTGTGGCAGCCCCTCAAATATTGGGAGACCGCTATCATGTCTACCCTTCTCTTTAATAGACTAGCCAAGCCCAGTTCCTGCAACTGTTCATTGTATGTTTTAGCCTCCAAGTCCCCTAATCATCCTGGTTGCTCTTCTCTGTACTTTTTCCAGTACTTTTTCTTTTTTATAATGTGGTGAACAAAATTGGATGCAGTACTCTAGGTGTGGTTTTATTAAGGCTTTATAGAGTGTATTAGTACTTCCCTTGATCTTGATTATGACCCTCTGTTAATAGTTACCAACTGGTGGGCCACGAGAAAATTTTGGTGGGCTGCAGAGAAATGTCACCCTCAGAGAACACCCAAAGCAATTAATCCAGGCTGCGCAGAAACACAAGTGGGTAGAGAGGGTTCCCATGGGCCATGTGAGAGGTGTAGCTCACATGGCCCGTGGGAACCCTCTCTACCCACTCACTTCTTACCTGGCAAACTTGCCTCTTAAGTTGCTATTTTTCCTTCTTTTTTTTCTGACCATCACATGTTCTGTTGTGCTGGGAGATTTAGATTAGCTAGAAAGCAGGAAATGGTTGGACTTCTTGCTTTCTAGCTAGTCTTTAGATCTTCGGCTCTGCTTTTAAGCACAGTCGAACCTCCTTTAGGACTGAAGTTTCTATTATTCAGTGCAGACTCACAGCAAGCAAATTTTATGTGACAGACTGAGCTAGCCGATGGCAGATAGATAGATTTCTGAATGAATCTGTGATTCTGTGAGCAACTCAATCTGCCTGCCTGCTTTACCTGATTTTGGGTAAAAGTTCCTCTTTTTTTTTATAAAAAATTCAATATTTCTATAAATATTTATAATATTTACATACAAGCCATGTCCAGCCAGTTACATGACCAATAAGCCACACCCACAAATTAGACCATGCCCACAGAACCGGTTAGTGGTCCCTGGCATTTAAAATTATGAGTTTGGTGGTCCCTGAGGTCCAAAAGGTTGACGACCCCTGCTCCAGAGGACACATAAAAGCACACCGCATTCTTTTCAGCCTCCACAGATAAGTTCAAATAGAAATTGAAAAATACAGATAAAAAATGGCACAGAAAGCATTTAAGCGAAGAGACATTGACTCTTTGCTTCCTTGGAGTGCAAAAAGGCCAGATCCTTTCCTTCTCCCTCCAAGGAGACAATATCTGATTACTGTATATACTCGAGTATAAGTCGACCCGAATATAAGCCGAGGCACCCTTACCACAAAAAACTGGGAAAACTTATTGACTCGAGTATAAGCCTAGGGTGGGAAATGCAGCAGCTACTGGTAAATTTCAAAAATAAAAATAGATACCAATAAAATTACATTAATTGAGGCATCAGTAGGTTAAATGTTTTTGAATATTTATTTCAAAGAAAAACAGTAACAGTAAACTAGCTCTGTAAGTGGAAAAGGGAGTCAACAAAACCAATATAGTATCAACAATAACTTTAAAAGTACAAAAACCTTAGCTCAATCAGCAACCAAGCTAAAACACAAGAGTTAAAATCCTTCAAAACTGGATTCCTCCTCCTCATCTGTATGTCCAAACAGAGCTTCAACTTTATCTGGTGTGAGGCTATCAGCATAGACATTGTCATCATCACTGAGTTCGCAGTCATCACCATCACTGCTGTCGTTCTCACACAAAGCACTGTCTTTACTGCCATCCATAGCATTACTAATGCCACATTTCTTGAAGGCACATTGCACCATGTCCTCTGGAATCTCTTCCCATGCATCACGAACCCACTTTGCTATTAATTCTATATTGGGCTTCATTAGATTTCCAACTTTTGTCAATCGGGCTTGACCAGATGACATCCATTCATGCCACATTTTTTGCACACGGTCTTTGAAAGGTTTGTTTAAACACACCTCTAGGGGGTGCAATACAGATGTAAGCCCACCTGGAATAACGGCCAAAGTAACTTGAGAAGACTTTGCCAATTTTTTTATGTCATCAGATGTGTGGGCTCTGAACATATCCCAAACTAGCAATGATGGTTTTTTCTTTAAGACTGTTCCTGGACGTCCATTCCAAATTTCTTCCAGCCATTTTTTTGTTCCGTCTTCATCCATCCAGCCTTTAATATGTGCACGCACTGTAATTCGTGGTGGGAATTTGACCTTTTTAGGCAAGGTCTTTCTTTTAAAAATAATGACAGGAGGCAGCTTAGTTCCATTAGCCAAACATGACAGAACGACTGTGAAATGGTTTTTTTCATTTCCTGTGGTTCTGAGTAAAATAGTTTTTTCTCCCAAACTTGCCACAGTTCTGTTGCTAGGAAGATCAAAGGTCATAGGTATTTCATCCATATTCCCAATATCTCCCAGGTCAAAGTTATGGATCCTTCTTTGTTTTATGATGAATGAATGGAATGACATCACTTTCTCATCAAGGTCTTTTGGCAACTTCTGTGAAATCTTTGTTCTTTGCCGCAAACATAAGGCATGTCTATTCATAAAGCGGGTACACCATCCTGCTGACACAACAAAATTTTTAATGCCTGGTGCTTTTAATTTGTCATCTTTAGCCATTTGAAGGGCACGTAAGCGAATTCCCATACGTGTCACGCAGTAACCATTTTGACGACACTCCATAACCCATTTATGCAATTCAGTCTCTAGAGCTTCATATGAAGGCTTTAAACCACGTCGAGCTTTTTTTGCCTTTGGAATCTTTTCCAAGTCAGCTTTCCTTTTCCGCCATTCCCTCACTTGTTTTTCATCAACACAAAATTCCCTACTTGCAATACTGTTATTGCTCTCTTCTGCTCTTGACACAACCTTAAGTTTGAAACCAGCTTCGTATGACCTGCGTTTTTGTTTTGGTCCAGGATTAGATGCATTGGGATCCATTTCTAACAGGATAAAAAAAAAAAGACTTTGAAAACTTTTGAACAGTACGCATGCACTAGGCTGTGCTGCCTTGAAAGCCTGCTACAGTACCGGTACTTCTATTTGTTCTCTATTCACAAGCCGTCTGGCTCTTTCCACACCTCCGCATCCCTGGAAACCTCTCCCACGCCCCCTCCCCGCCCCATGCCACCCCGTCTTCTTCCCTTCTCCTGCCTTCCCCTGCCTCGCAAGGTAGGTAGCCAAGCCGCTGTTTGGCTCATCTGGCCAGCCAGCCCGCCCGCCCGCCTGCCGCAGGGATGATTTGCCACCATGGGAATTGGCTACCTCTCCAGCTCGACTCCCTCCCAACAATTGGGCCATGCATTTTATTTTTCTTTCTTTCTTTTTTTTTGCATGCCTTGAGAAACACAACTTCCTTCTCCCACCCACCCAAAAGAAGAAGATTGTGACTCTGAAAGATTCTCTCATATTATTTGTGGACAAAAATGGATATTCATTCAGGCTAGAGTGCTTTAAAATGTAAATGAGGTTAGTTTCACACACACTCATGCACATCGTTTTGCTTTCCATAAACTAATTTTTTAGTGCATGACAGATGAAGTGCGCGACAGATGAAAATCCTCTTAGGAAACTTTAGATCTTAACTGGCGTTACATTTAAAATCAAACATGTTCATATCCTTAACATCTCAATTTTTTTCCATGGCAAAGTGTTTTTGTCAAATAATAATCCATAGAAAATTCTCACCCACCTGCATTGACCAAATAAAATAAATACTAATATTTTGAACATGGAGAGAGCTGTATACCTATCTGCCATTTAGCTGCCCAAAATGAGAAGCCAGCCTGGGGGAGGGGAAGGAAACTCATACCACAAACATGAGATTCTACCCATTGACTCTCGCTAAAGTGCATGATAATTGCTAAAGTGCATGATAATCCTTTTTGTAATAGCATGTTAACTAAAGAAGAAATGAATTTGAGGGATGGTGCTCGTGGCAAAGTTTCTCTGCTTGGATTTTGGCTCAGAAGTCCTGAGAAACAATCACATTTCAATGGGCTTTAGTATCTGGGATATTAGACTTCCAGTATTCCAATATATTGGAGAAGAATAAAGGGTCTGAGATATTTTTCTCTCTGTTCATAATGGTACATTTCATCAATCAGGTGGTGGGCTATGAAGCAGGAAACAGACCAAGTGTACAGAGTGAGAAAAAAAGTTTCACCTAGATGTCATGATCCAAATCAGGAAATAAACCAGGATAAGGCTCAATCCAGGTTTTAGTTAAGAACTAAAAGTTGCAAACTTCAGATTTCAACTTTTTAATTTTCTTCAGGTTTTAGCAGCCCCAGTGATAATGGTAACAGCACTGAAGTAATAGTAGACTTCTATGAAATATAACTAAAAAGGCATGTTGCTTTCATTAGTGTCAAGATGGCATGAATTAACATGGCATAAATACTCAATTGCAAGTTAACTTCATTCACTCTTGGCATTAAAAAATGCCACAGGGAGGGAATTATTATCTAATTAAAACTTTCACTAAGACAGTTGAGAATAAGATTAATGTTCACAATTTCCTCTTTGAAAGAGACCAGTAAATAGGGAACAAGAAGATGAAGAAAAAGAAGTGTGTTTTTTCACACTTTTCACACTGCAGTGAACAAAAATGGCATCATAGGAACAGGTTTATTCTCAGTCCAAAGGTTTGTTTCTGATTTCTTCCCTGATTTAAGGGAAATTTGGGGAACGATCTCACTATCATGAAAGGTTTAATTGATTCACTAACCCAAAAGAAGAAGATGATGACAGTGGGGGGCAGGAGTCATTCTCTCCCTTGCAAGCCCCCCAGCGCCCGGGGCTGGCGAAAAAAGCAAGAGCCGTTCTTATGATCTCTCTCTCTCTCTCTCCAGAATAGTCAAGCCCTTTCCAGCACGCGCAATCCACAAATGCAAAAACCATGAAGGGCTCCAGGATTTTGTTTTTGCAAAGAGCAGGGCGAGCAAAGAAGAGCAGCCAGCCAGCAACCTGCTACTGGTAGTCCAAATTAACAGCGCTGCTTATTGAGTCGGAGGTGGTGGTGGGAGGTAGGAATTAGGGGAAGAGGGGACGCCTTGGAAACCATGCAAGAACTTTTCTGCTTCTGATTACCCCCATGCTTACAAGTTGCAAAGGAAACACGGAAGCAGCTGCCCAGCTCCGGAGCTCCACACCATTTTTTTTTTCAGAAGGGAATGTGTCACTTGAGTATAAGCCGAGGGGGTTTTTTTCAGCACAAAAAATGTGCTGAAAAACTCAGCTTATACTCGAGTATATACGGTAGTTATTTTTTAAATAAAAAAATAACTTTTATCTCTCTTCATCAACTCTCTGATTGGGAACTAAAAAACTTACTCAGAGAGACGACATTCCTATGATTTTCAAGCATGACTTCCGAATGCAGTTGCTTCTTCCTGTATTACAGTAGAATCTCTTCTGCATTTGTAAAGGGGGATGGGTGGGTGTAGTCACAGAAAGCCTGCCCATTAGCATTGAGGAGTTAATGCGCCATATTTAGGAGTTAATGAGAACAATGACAGCACAATCCCCTCCCATGATCTCCAGAGAATGCATAAAAGCACACCTCATTCTTTTCAGCCTCCATGCATAAGTTCAAATAAAAATTGAAAAATACACATAAGAAATGGCACATCTAAGCGAAGAGACATTAACTCTTTCCTTCCTTGGAGTATGAGAAGGCCAGATCCTATCCTTCTCCCTCCCAGGAGACGATATGCGATTAGTAATTTTTTAAAAAATGAAAAACTGTCAGGATAATCTGTCTTCTTGAACTCTCTGATTGGGGGACTAAAAAACTCTTACCCAGAGAGAACACGTTCCTATGGTTTTCAAGCATGACATCCGAATGCAGCGCTTTCTGGTCAGAATCCAACTGAGACCATTCATCCT